>JAFLJL010011588.1:2500-15000 GCA_018398815.1 Conus ventricosus
TTTTGTTTTGTTTTGTTTTTTTTTTTTTTGTTTTTTGGCCAAAAAAACAGGGCGCATTCCTACAGAGGGGGGGCTGTGAGTGTGATGTTTTCCACTGAACCTGACATAACAGAGAACCTGATTGTTTTCCTCCGCTCCTGTGGTTGTTGGTCCCACCCGGATGAGATTGCCAGTGCAGTGGAGAAAGTGGTGAGGCAAGCTTGGTCATGTTGCTTATAGCGGCCGCCCCGAGGGCCATATCAGGGTATCACGAGCTGAAGTCCCATCACAAAGTCATCGTAAAAAGACTTGACACCTGTTCCCGGGGGCAAGACGTGCGAGCCAGCGCTCCGACTAAAGAGTGAACTTACAAGTCTGTCTTGATAGATTCACAGAGAAAAATGTGCTTTTACATGTATTTTGTTTGATTTTTATTTGGCGTCGTGCCAAAGGGAAGAGACCTCATTTCGATTATTCAGAAGGATAGATCTTGTGTAAAAAAAAAAAAAAAGAAAGAAAAAGAAGAAAACAGTGGTGTTTTCAGTGACGAGCGATTTGTTTGTGTATCCTCAGCTTTCGCCGAAGACATTGGACAGTAGGCCTATCCAGGAACATCGCTCTCCTGTTGTTTGGTGTTTCCCTTGTTTTTCTTCTCTCTCTGTGGTCATGTGAAGATGGCAGAAGAAAACTTCCGTCAATCAAAGAAAGGAACAACAGACCAAGCGCAGCCAGGCCACAGTGAAGAGGGCCTCCGATCTTGTCAGTCCCCAGGTAGGCGGGTTCAGTCGAGGGCAGTGAAGAAGGACGATCAACAAGTAAAGGGAGAAGGATCGGGAAAGAACAACAGAAAATAACAACTTTACAGCCCGTCAGGAGTGCAAAAATCAGACGGAAGGGGACCCAGGGGGCCATCGTAGTGGAGAACAGCGACTCCGCTGTAACACCTCAATATTCTGCCAGAAATGGAGAGAGGATGGATGACGGCAAGAAACAACATGATCATGAGCCTCAACTTAAAAAAAATTCTATCTGGATTATTGATGTAAAAAAAGAAAAAGATTATTGAAGAGGAATAGTTTCCTTCCCAAAAAAGCCACACAGACCTGCTGATGACGTCAGCGGTGAAAAGAACTGAAGAAAAAAGAATGCGCAACCCCTTGAGCAGTATAGTCGAAGGAAACTATCAAAATTTATCAATCTACCTGAGACTCGGGCACGAGGACAGCGAGAGACAGAAGGGAAAGTTGTAGAGCTTTTAAGAGAAAATGGAACTGACTCGTTCAAACACAACTTTATCAGTGTGCCCATCGAGGTGGGAAGTACCGCTGGCAAACAGCCCGGTCATTGTGCGCCTTGTAAATGAAAAATAAATCAGAAATTTCAAAGGAGGAGACTATTAAACAATATAATAAAAACATCCGGGGACTAAAGACTTAACCAAACTTAAACCACAGACTGTATTGATGTAAAACGTCCCAGCCGTCATCTCAGCTTGGTCCTTCCAAGGAAAACTTATGTAAATTATTAGACCTAAGATTATTCAGATTGAAAATGGGGACACACAAAAATTGATCGGATGCTCTCGAATCCAGATCAGTGACGGAGCCAGTTTCTCCCACCATTCAACGGTGGGCGTCGTTGGACACCGCAGACAACGGGGGACAAACCGGGCGGAAGGGACAGCAGAGGGAGGAGAAACAGACAGTCCAGTCCAGGTTCCAGGTCACAGCCCGACGGCGGCTACAGCAGACGGGGTGACCAAAGCACAGGGGCAGGTCATGTGGATGGGAGAGGGTATCCCTCCAGGCCGTGCTTGGGCGTGTGCCAGAACGCCCGGAGGTGAGACAAGAGGGCCCACGGGGAACGCGTCGCTGTTCGTGTGTTCAGGAAAGTCATCAAACTTCCGTCGGTTTGCCAGCGACCTTCCGACGCTGGTCGAAGCAGTTGGAAAGTTAATGAATCATCAGTGACTTTGTGGGACGGTGTGGAGGTTTCCCAATCCCATGCTTCTCCCAATCCATCCAACAGTGGCAGTAAAAAGGACATCCAAAGGGACTAATGAAACGGAAAAACCACCAAACTAAAGGAGTTTTCCCAAGTAGGGGGATTAGTAATTTCAAGTATGTCCCAAAGTGGCGGTGTTGTGTATGTGTGTGTGTGTTTTGGTGTGTGTGTGGGGGGGGGGGGGGGGGGTGGGGGAGAGAGGGATGGGGTGAGCGAGAGGGTATGAAGGAAATATTTGTACGGGAATTTAATAATTGTAATAATGTATTTTGTAATTTGCGTGTTGTTATGGGCAGAGGGGAATTAAGTGTATGTTGCGCACGTGGGTGTGTGTGTGTTGTGGTGTGTGTGTGTGTGTGTGTGTGTTGTTGTTGTGTGTGTGTGTGTTGTCTGTCTGTCTGTCTGCCATGTGTGTGGTGGTGCGGCGCGCGCGATGTGTGTGGTGTGTGCATTTGGGGGGTGGGTGTGGGTGTGTGTGTAACTGAAAATTGGTGTGAAAGTAAATGTTGGTATTTGATTTTATAAGATGGCATGACGTAGGTCATAGTGTAGTCTGGTCATGCGTGTTGTGTGGGGGGGGGGGGGGGCGGGGGGCGCGTGTGGGGGGTGAGGGGGGGGGGGGCGCGGGGTGAGGTGAGCGAGAGGGGGGGGAAATTTGTATGAGATTATATGATGTAGTAAGTGGGGTGTGGTATATGGACAAGGGAAATTAGTTTGTGGGCGTGCATGTGGCTGTTGGGTGGGTGGTGGTGTGTGTGGTGGGTGTGGTGTGTGTGTGTGTGTGTGGTGTGTGGTGCGCGCGCGCGGCGATGTGGGCGAGTGATTGTGTGTGTGTGTGTGTGGTGGCGTGTGTGGAAAATATTTTGATGTGATAAGCAGCTGGATCACTATTCCCGGGTTTAAAAAAAGGTTGTACAAACGTAGCGCATGGTGTTTAAGTGGACTTTAGGTTAGGTGTATACACGTGATTGGATGTATGTATGTTGTTGTATGGCAATTTGCAACAAAATCAAACAGGTGTTGGGTCGGCATTCTAGACTTTAAGCTTGATCTGAAAACTGTATTGTAAGGTGTGGTGGTGTGTGTGTGTGTGTGTGTGTGTGTGTGGTGGTGTGGGGGTGTGTGTGTGTGGAAAATGGTGAGAAAGTATGGGATCTTTGCTCATGTGTTCTTGGATGCGTTGTGATGGTTTGTTGGTTGGGGGGGGGGGGGGGGGGGGGGGGGGGGGGAAGGACAGGGAGTGGGCGCGAGCGCGCGCATATGTGTGTATATTTGTGAAATGTGGTGTGTGTATGTCTGTCTGCGTGCGTGCGTGCGTGCGTGCGCGCGCGTGTGTGTGTGTGTGTGTGTGTGTGGTGTGTGTGTGTGTGTGTGTGTGTGTGTTTGAAAATTGGTGAGAAAGTAAATGTTGACATTTTGGTTTTATAACGATGAGCCATTATAGTGTATGTCAAAAGATGACAGTCTGCCCCACGCGCTGTTGAAAATATTTCTGATGCTGATAAGCACGCTTGTGGTCCACTGTTTCTTCCATGTAGAAAAATGTGATGTGTACACACGCGTAGCGCATGTGTGTTTATAAATGTGTATATTTGGGTCTATATGTTTTACACGTGATTTGATGTATGTGATAGGGCTTTTGCAAGTATTGCGGGAGGTGAGGGGCGCGCGCGCGCGCGCGCGCGCGTGCGTGCGTGCGTGCTTTGTGGTGTGTGTGTGTGTGTGTGTGTGTGTGTGTGTGTGTGTGTGTGTGTGTGTGAACGTGTGTGTTGTATTTGTGAACGTGTGTGTGTGTGCGTGTATGTGTGTGTGTGGTGTGTGTGTGTTTGTGTGTGTGCGTGCGTGCGTTGCGTGCGTGCGGCGTGCGTGTGTGTGTGTGTGGTGTGCGTGGTGGGTGCGCGCGCGCGCGTGCGTGCGTGTGTGTGTGGTGTGTGTGTGTGTGTGTGTGGGGTGTGTTCTGTGTGTGTGTGTCTGTGTGTGTGCGTGAGGGTGCGGACCGGAAAACGTGTGACATGTTGTTTTTGCACGATGAGATTTTTGCCTGTTTTTGTTTGCTTGTTTTGCTGATGTTGCTGTTTAAACCCTTGAAGGGGATAAGAGAACGGCTGATTTATCATTCAATAACACAACACCCCTATACCGTCAATGTTCAGTGTTGGTGATGGTACATGTCTTTTTGCCCCCCTTGGGCCCTGTAAGTCATTTTTCCCCTCATTTGGATAGCCCACATAAACCTTTAAGACCTGAAGCAGGATCCGTTTCACACTCTGAATTCTCGAAACTACATTGTCTATGCTGGATACTTGTTTGCAGTTGCACACGTTTAGATAGATTCTCCCCCCACCCCCACCCCCACCCCATGTTAAAGGAATGGAAAGGTAACTGTATTTCTATTCCGTTTCTACCTCAATAGAAAACAATTAGCAGACGTTACAAGCATTATTTCCATAACGGTCCGATGTCTTGAATTTTTCTTTCCTTGTTTCTTTCTTTCCTTTCTTCCTTCCTGCCGCCTTCTTTCGTTCGTTCGTGTGTTCGTTCTCTCTCTTCTCTCTCTCCTCTCTCTCTTCCTCTCTCTCTCTTCTCTCTCTCTCTCTCTCTATTCTCTTTTCTCTCTCTTTTCTCTCTCTCTCCCCTCTCTCTCTCTCTCTCTCTCTCTTCTCTCTCTTTTCTCTCTCGGGGGAGGGAAGTGTCAAACCCCAGGAATGACCCATGTTAAACCAGTGCGAAACGGGCATTCTGTTTTTTATGGAATTGTACGTTGGGGGTCCTACATAAAATTAAATTTGGTGCTGGGTTTAGTAAAAAAGAGTGCCCCCTTTTGTCCCCGCCCCCCCACCCCCACCCCCACCCCATGAGAAGGGTGGGGGTGATGGGCCCTTATTGTAACCTTGGAGATTTTGTATCTGTCTTTCTCCTCCCGAACCATTCGCTGTCGCCGCTGTACTTGGCTCCGCCTCTCTTCTCTCTTCTCTCTCCTCTCTCTCTCTCTTCTCTCTCTTTCTCTCTTCTCTTTTCTCTTCTCTCTCTCTCCTCTCTCTCTCTCACGCACACACATACACCTCCTCCGTCCGCCCCTCTGTTTTCCTTCCCTTTATTAATTGTTTAAACCCATCATTATTATCATTGTAATTATTAGCTTTAATACTCCCACTACCACCACCACTATCGCTGCAACGCTGTACTGCTACTGCCACTTGCACGCTACTACTACTGTCGTTTTTATTTTTGCAGTGGTTGCTCTGTCGTGCAGACTCTTTAACTGGATTGATGTACTCTTGTTGCCTGGATTTGTTCTCCAGCAGGTCAAATTTCACCCTTTCTTTTTTTTTTTTCCCGGTTTGTGATTTTTTGGGGGAGGAGGGGGTGGCGAGTCGGTGACCGGGAGGTGGATGGATTTGGGGGCGAGGAAACTATTGCAGACGAACGGATGGGGATGGGGGGGGGGGGGGGGGGGGGGGGGAGGCTGGATTTAAGTGTTCGTCAGAGAAAGGGAAGGGTTTCCAGTATTTATATATTAGTTTTATATTTATGTGTTTCTTATGTACGTTGTTTGCGGCATTTGTGTGTGTGTGTGTGTGTGTGGGGTGTGTGTGTGTGTGTGTGTGTTTTGTGTGTGCGTGCGTGCGTGCGTGCGTGCATGCGTGCGTGCGTGCGTGTGTCTTTTGTTTTTCTTTTTGTTCTTTTTTGCACATAATATGAAATGGAACTACAAAACTTGAAACTCATGGCAACGAACTGCGTTCAAGTGAAGACTTCAGGTGTGAGCACACTTTTAACATTGTTATTTTATTTTTATCTCCATCATTGCTTTATTTGTGACTTTTTCCATGTTTTGTTTCTCATGTTATATGTATACAGCCTTTTCAGTACACACATTAGCAATATCGACATCTCGCAAGGGAATGTTGTACCTCTTGCAAGAATGTTGTCTGGTTCAAAGGTAACAGGTATGTTACCAAACCATGCTCTCTGTAAATATATTTGTCAGTTATTGTCAATGTAAATTCTAGTCATGAATAGCATTTCTATTATATCACTAAACTGCCCGGGTTAGGTAATAATCTGAAAAGGCGTGACGTATTCCAGTATCTGAAACAAAAAACCATTCAATTTATTGTCTTCAAGACACACACTTGATAAGAAATCAGAACCCCATCGTTGCATCAGAATGGGGCTATAATGTTTTTTCTCTTCTATAGTCAAATTCTCGAGGTGTAAACTGTCATGGGTTTTAATAGCACGTTTGAATTTAAAATAAAAAAGATATACAGAGACCAAGATGGTAACTTCATAATTATCCTGTTTAAATATATGGAGCTCGATCTGTTCTTGTTAATGTATCGGACCTAATTGGGACAACCCAGATTTTTATGTAAACCTAAAAAGTACTATAGAAAGTTTTAATACCGTAATTCATAGCGGTTGGGGGTTGGAACCTTGTATTGACCTTCTATTGATTATGATAACTAAAAACATAATAACAATCCCAAAGCGCAGGATACAGTTCTGAACATGATCGAAGAACTGCAGTTGTCAGATATATGGAGAGAATATAACCTGATGGCAGGAGATACACATGGCGAAAGATAAGCCCTCTTAAACAAAGTAGATTGGACTTTTTCTTAATTTCCGAATACCTGTTTTTTATGTAGAGTTCTGACATCCACTATGGATATCGATCGACCACTCCATGGTTAGTTTAAAGTTAGAATTTGGTAAACAAACCACCCACAAAACAAATTTGGGAAAATTTTCAATTCTCTCTCCGAGATCGGGCCCAAATTTTTTGAGAAATTAATGAATGATTGGTAACGTTGCTCAAGAATATGCTGCGTCCTTATGCCCAAAACACAACTGAAGGATCTGTCTAAAGCTGATGTACAAAATAACGGTGCCCGTCAAAGTTTTCTTGGATTTCTTGTTAATGAAAGTCAGAGCAAACGATTGCATATGCAACAAAGAAAAGAAGCAAAGAAGAAAAGGAGTTGTTTAGAACATCAAATAACACAAAAAGAAGAAAAAAAAACTAAAACTGAGGATGACATGCTGAAATTGGATTGCTTAGGCAGAGGAATTAGCCACGTTAAGGATGAAAAAATGCAAGGAATTTTAAAAGATAAAGGCAAGATGGGTGGCCCCGGGTGAAAAGGTAACAAAAAATTTTTTTTATCTAGAAAAGAGACACTTCGTAAGTAAATATATGTCTAACTTAGTAACAGATGACAGGATAGTATACAATCTGATGAAATCCTGATGGAAGTGAAAGCTTTTTATGAAAACGTATACACAGAGAGAAAAGTGGAAGAATGTGAGATTACGGACTTGATCGAGGAAATGCCAAAATTAACAGGGAAGAACAAGAATCGCTTGAGGGAGAAATAAACCCTTGAGGAAGCAGGATGTGCTCTTAAAAACATGCAGAACGGGAAAAGTCCTGGTTCAGACGGTTTCACATCGGAATTTTTTAAAGTTTTTTTGGAAACAGCTGGGTGTTTTGTAGTCAGAGCTTTTAAACCAGTCATTTCAAAAAAGAGGAATTATCCAATACACAAAAAAAGGAATAATTACTGTATCCCAAAGGGAGACAACCGAAAGAATTCATTAAAAACTGGAGACCAATATCCTGCTCAATGTTGTCTATAAGTAGGGTCTTCTTGGATAGCAAATCGTATTAAATCCGTTCTTCCCAAATTAATCAATGAAGATCAAAAGGGGTTTTATGGCAAATGTATATAGGGGCAACATCAGTTAATCTATGATCTAATCCATTACTTAAAAACAGAAAAACTCCCAGGCATGCTTTCTCCATAGATTTTGAAAAAGGCGTTTGATTCCTTGAATTGGCCCAAATTTTTGTTGAGGTATTAAAATCATTTGGATTTGATAAAGATATTGTCGTTGGATCACGACCTTTCATAAGGGAATCAATCATCTGTTATAGTAAAAAAGTCAGGCTCAACATCGTTTGAAATACAAAGAGGTTGTCGACAAGGTGACCCATATCTCCCTATTTATTTATATTGTCCGCAGAATATTAGCCATTATTTATTAGGGAAAATAAAAACATAAGGGAATATACATTAACCAAACTGAACACGCTCTTCAGTTTGCGACGGTACACAGTTGGGCAAGCGAAGGGGACAGAATTCATTTGAACATTCAATAGAGACCTTAGACAAATTCGCAAAGTGTCTGGGTTGCACATGAATATCGAAAAAACGAAGGCAGTTTGGCTAGGAAGCAAAGTGTTTTTAAAGACTAGATATATGCCCACCTAAAAATAGATGGAATCCAAAAGTTAAGATCCCTTTGGGAAAAATGGTTTACCCAGAACTTCAACTGCATAGAACTGAATTTCAAGCCCAAATTTCTTGAAATAAAATCGTTATTCAACGCCTGGAGTAAGAGAGTTATTACACCTGTTGGCAGAGTAGCCCTTTTAAAATCACTGATTCTCTCAAATTGATATATCTTTGGATCTTGTTTACCTAATCCCCCCAAACAGTTTTTATGGATAAGCTTCAAAAGCAATGCCTTTTGATTCGTTGGAATAACAAACAAGATAGGATAGCCGAAAAACAAAAAGTAAAAAATGTTAGAAATGGAGGATTAGGTATACCTTCACTAACACATGATAATGGCATTGAAACCCTTTCATGGATCAGAAAACTTAAATTTAGTAATCATAAATGGAAGTCTGTGATGAAACAACCCTATCCCTTTTGGGAAAAGATCTCGAAAATATGGTTATGCTTTACCGGGAGCCGAAAAGAGACTAATGCCTTTTGGAATGACACTTTCCAAGCTATACAATTTTTGGTGACAAGTTTAAATAATTGAGGGGTCCTAGTTTATTGTTTTGGGTGAAACATTTTTACAATAAAAACATTAAAATACGGGAAAAGTATATGTTTCAAGGCCTGGATAGACAAGGTGTATATGTATTGCGGATTTTTAAATAAACCAAGCGGAATCGTTTTCATGAATTTGAAGATTCAAGCAAAAGCATACCGTTCCAAACAAACTTTATGTTATTACCTAGGTTGTGTACAAACTGTCAGAAATATATTCAAACGAAGAATATCAGATTCACTAGTAATATGCTACGCCACTGAAAAGCTCTCAGTATCATCTGGGCGCAAAGAAGGAGCTCGACTTTATTAGTATCTTTAAATGCAGATAACTCACAGCCAAGGGCTGTAAGAAATGGACAGTGAAATAGGTAAAGAATTGAACTGGAAAAATATATTTCTTCATACACACAAAATAAAAGAAATTAAACTGAGATGGTTTCAGATAAGATTAATTCACAGGATCCTGGCTACAAATTTGTTCTTGAAAAATGAACATTTTTGAAATAACAAATGTACTTTTTGTTTAAATCTG
Source organism: Conus ventricosus (assembly GCA_018398815.1). Lineage (NCBI taxonomy): Eukaryota > Metazoa > Mollusca > Gastropoda > Neogastropoda > Conidae > Conus > Conus ventricosus. The sequence goes on from JAFLJL010011588.1 coordinate 11,873, forward strand.
AAAGGAAACTATAGATATCTATTTTTCACATGCGACGTGACAACACATTTTTGGACTGACCTTCAGAAATTCTTAAAAGACAATTGCTTTTAGTGTACCTGAAATGTATTATCAAAGGAATTTGTTCTGTTTGGCACTGACTTCGGATAAAAAAATGACATCATACTCGATTACATTATTATCTCTGCAAAGTTCTTTGTATATAAATCCAGACTTGAAAAGGTGGTTCCCCTGTTTCCTGTCTTCAGGAAATATTTAAAAACAATACAAGTAGAAAAATGCATTGCAAAAATGAATTTGAATATGTGATTTTGCAAACAATGGCAACAATATGAAATTTTTTTTTTTGAAAAAAAAAGTTTGTATGCGCGTGCTCGGCGCGCACGTGTATGCATATGTTAGTCCTGAGCAAAGCCTGGCGTGGCAGCTAAAAGTCAACCGTGTTTCTGGAAACTAATTTATTTGAACTGTTAATGTCGATTCCTATGCTTATGTATAGAATACTTTAGGAACTTGGGTTGTGTTGTTATTGTTTTTTCTGTTCTGTCTGTCTGTTGTCTGTCTGTCTGTCTCTTTTCTCTCTCTTTCTTGACTATTGATTTTTGAAAAAAAAAACCGGAAAACGCTCCAAAATAGTAAGTTTAATGTGTGACACTGACAGTGTAGACACAATGTTGTGCATATTTGTAATAGTATTTTCTTAAATAGGAATCGCTGTTCTTTTGCGAACTTATTGCAGCTTTGTAATGGGATTTATGTAAGATAAGATTACTGTCATTTTTGTTTTTTGTAGTGCTGTTTTTGTTGCTGTTTTTTTTGTGTGTGTGCTTTTTTTTTTCTTTTTTGTTGTTGTTTTTTTCGAGATTTCCATCTGTAAATTTCTATACAAACAAATTAAAAAAAAAAAAAAGTCTCAGTAAAAAAAAATTAAAAAAATAAAAAAAAAAAAACTCATTCACACAACCTTTAAAACACACCCTTTTGAGAAAAAAAAAAAGCACCACAACACCCCGCCGGAAAATTCTGTTAGAAATCTTTCCCCCGTTTAAAAACTCAGATCAAATATTAAAAAAAAATGCTAATCTCTTTCAGAAATTCAAAGATCACATCAGTGGGCATCTGCGAGCAAGGTTTTCAAAGGGTCTTTTGTTAAGTGTTTCATGTCTCATATCATCATGAAGTTCCAATTCTCTAAATGGATTGTTTCACTGTGAGTGGTACAGCAGAATGAGCAGTGTGAGGGTTTGGGATGGAACAGAGACAGCATGTGCCCGAATAGCGACGGAAATTTTAAATACTCGTTAAGAACGATTGACAGTAGTTTCATGAATCCATCGCTATCGCCTGCCACAGCTTTCAAAGCAGAGGAGTCAATGACAGTTGCCCGAACTCTCTGTCTGGGTTTAGTTTCCAGTCGTCCCCAAGTGTATGCCCGGGCCCTTTTTTATGTCCCCATCATGTCTTGATTGATCCCAATGGTTTCTCGGTTGACCTCACTTCCATTTGCATTTGAGGGTTCCTTTTTTCAAGCCTTTTCTGATGATGCTTGACGCAGACTTCTCGAAATGTCCGATCCATCCTCATCTTCTTCTCTTCCTCTCACCATCGGCTGGTCGCTGAGGAGGTTTCTGCCAGGGGTTAATTATTTTCATGCTCGTCAATGCAAGCGCATCTGGAAGATTTTCCGAAGCAGCTGTTGATAACGCGTTTCAGAATATACAAAACATTGTTATAATTATGATTGTCATTCATAGAACTGATAAGCCTAACCTGGTGGAAATAAAACCTGCTCAGATATGATCATCATCATATTTCCTCCTTTTTTTTGTAACTGTTGCTGTTACATTGATCTTTTTTTATGCTGCTTCTTTCAGCCACAAGATAAATTTTAAAAAAATGCTGCAGTTTTCGCGACTGCCCAGGTGTGCTATCATCATATAGCTTTACCGAAGGTGTCGGCATGTTCTCTCTTTCTCTCTGTCTCTGTCTTTGTCTCTCTGTCTCTGTTTGTCTGTCTGTCTGTCTGTGTGTCTGTGTGTCTGTCTGTCTGTCTGTCTGTCTGTCTTTCAACAACTTTACATCAAATTTATGAAGGTCAAATTGTCTTTGATAGCAGGGCCGCATTCTGTTCCCGCCCTCAACCCATACGTCCAAAGAGAACTTACGTCTTGACCTGAACATATACCCAGCCAGCCGGCAGGCCTTGACGAAGAAGGCCACCACCTCCTTTGAGAACAGCCTGAAGAAGTGGATCGCATCTACGAAAGGATACAGGAATGCCCCACACCACCTTAAACATTCCTTTCACTTCCTCATCATCCTCGGGTGCCTCTAGATCGGTCTAACAAGCCGAATCCAGACACGTCTAGAGACGGCGAAGACTGCACGTGTAACATCAGTGGATCGATGGTCAAACGACAACAATTGAACACAAATATGACAAACAGTTTTGATTTGTATGGTATGATCTGGTGGCGCAGAATGCCATTGCGGATTCGACGGAAAGTGCTGCCGCTAAGGAGGTATTTAACGGCTTTGTACACTGCTTCTGGGATTCGTTTCTCCTCCCTCAGGTCAGCATGTCTACACTGCTACAGATAGCTGACCCACCTTCAGTGGTGTACCTGTCTAAGAGACCTGCTCTGCAAAGTGCCAGAAAAAATAATAATCTCTGTGGTTTCGTCTCAAACATGTCATGGGACTCTTGCATCAAATATCAAATTAAAAAGCATGGGTGTAAGAAACACCGAGTGATGCCAGTTTTGTCAAATTGAAACACTACATGTAACTGTTAGTAGTACCGTCCTATATCACAAGAATTCCGAAAGGTGTTCGAAGAATACGTAAAAGTAAAGTGCGAAAATGTGTCAGATAATCGTTTAATGTCGATTTGAGTTTATTTGGAAATAATGGCAAAACAAACACTATCTGTTCTTTGATACCAGTTTTTCATGGGCAACTTTTTGTTTACTCAAGCAGTGTCTGTGTTTAACTGTGAACTAAAATACAGGTGCGATATAGAACAGCATATGCACATGACGGGAAAACGTTATCATGATTTAAAAAGATGGCTGCCACATAACGCTTTATAAACTGAACAAAATAACAGAAAGTATCTACTCCGATGT
>JAFLJL010011591.1:0-11232 GCA_018398815.1 Conus ventricosus
CAATAAAAAACGCCCTACAGTCCGGCGTCAGTAGAAGAAGATAAAACCCGGTTTTAAAAAAATAGTCATGTGAGCGCTTTGACAGCGCCCTCAGGCGGCACAGAAGCTTCGAGAAATCTGATGAAATATATTGTAATGCGCAAGCCGGCGTGAGGGAGTGGGGTGAGGGAGGAGCGGGGCGGCAGTATTGATTTTTGGCCTCTCAGTTTGTCGGCAGGTGTGAGGCGCGCGCGCGCGTGTATGAGTGTCTGTCTCTGCCTGTCTGTCTGTCTGCCTGTCTGTCCGTCTGTGTGTGTGTGTGTGTGTGTGTGTGTGTGTGTGTGTGTGTGTGTGTGTGTGTGTGTGTGTGTGTGTGTGTGTTGGGGGGTGGGGGGTGGCGGAGGTGGTGGTGGAGGGGTTGGGGGTGCATGTGTGGAAGAGAGGAGGGAGGTAGACAGCAGTCAGGAAGGTGACACAGAAAAGTATGCGAAGAATGTGTGTGTGTGTGTGTGTGTGTGTGTGTGTGTGTGTGTGTGTGTGTGTATGTGTGTGTGTGTGTGTGTTTGTGTGTGTGTTTTCTGTGTGTGTGTGGTGTGTGTGTGTTGCGTGTGTAGTGTGTGTGTTTGTGTGAGTGTGTGTGTTTGTGAGTGGGTGCATTTTTGTGTGTTTGTGCATGTGTGTGTGTAGTTTGAAGTCTTACTTGTCAGAGAACAGGGAAAGGGGCATTCTGGGTTACTTTCGCCGAACTGAGTGAGGGCGGAAGTGGCCCAGAATGCCCCTTTCCCTGTTCTCTGCTTGCCAGGTGAGGGGTGGGGGTGAGGGGGGTGTATTCATTTCAGGTTGACAGCGCGCCAGGTGTCGTTAGCGATGTTCTAGACTGTTACGTGTCACTCCCACTTTGTGGCCGCCACGTCAGCAAGACCGGGTTGTATTGTCATTGAAGGTGTGTGGTGTAGTGAGAAGATATTTCCCGGGGTTTTTTGTGCAGGTTGGTTTTGTTTATATAATATTTTGATCATGGCAGAACAAAGACAGTGGGAGATTTCTAAGCTGACAATACTTGACGAGCATGTTGAGTACCATGCACAATTTGTTAGTGCTTTGGATGAGTTGAGAGCGGCAGGCCCTTCATATTCTCGCAAACTAAGAGAGATTGCTCGTTTGTTGAATCCATATGCTAAAAGGTTTTCTACAGTTGGTCTTTCTTTCATAGAAGTCTACTCTATGAGGAAGGATTTGTATTTAATGTTTTCAAGCAGTGAGGAGATAGAAATTATTGGACTACTCCTGTACAAGAACCAATGCAACTCCAAACACATCCTCTCAAAGTCCGCAGCAGTGAGAGGAGAACTAGCGCTCCACCCTAGAGCGGTCAAAGGTCACAGTAGCAAGCCGTTTCTTCAGCGCTCCACCCTAGAGCGGTCTAAAGGTCACAGTGGCAAGCCGTTTCTTCAACGCTCCACCCTAGAGCGGTCAAAGGTCACAGTGGCAAGCCGTTTCTTCAGCGCTCCACCCTAGAGCGGTCAAGGTCACAGTAGCAAGCCGTTTTCCAGCGCTCCACCCTAGAGCGCTTAAAGGTTACAGTGGCAAGCCGTTTGAGAGATCAGCGCTCCACCTAGATCGGTCAAAGGTTATCAGCAGTGAGAAGATTAGACTTTTTTTTTTTGCTGCTTCGTCGCTTTGCTGTCTACGCTCCACTTCACATACAAAGGCTGTCTATTCAGACGTCTTGCGCCAAGTGGTGTTACACATGACAAATTAAGTTTTAATTAAGTTACTTCAAGTTCTTAATAAGTTCTTGATTAAGTTACCTCAAGATTGTAATTAAGTCATCCTTTAAGTACAACCAAGTTCTTATTTATAATTATCAAAAATACAATCTATGTTTTTATCTTAAATAGTAGATGTCTAATATAGTACACACACCCCTCAAAAAACGCGCCATCGTTGAGGATGTCTTGCTCAGCGTTCTCTGCATAGATTTTAAAGGAAGTTCTTACATCCTAAGCAACCGCATTGATTACAATTCTGGTCTATGGAAATGTTTTTATAGACTCCATGTCTTTATTTATTGACTTTATCATTTTATTAATACGCATGATCTATTTTTATTAAAAAATTTAAATTAAGTTCTTAAAATATTATTGCATTATAAATGGATCAAAATGATCTTTTGTTGGTTGACGGGTTCTGGCGTGCTGTTGTTTTTTGTATTTAGTGGTTCAGATTTTTTTGATTGCTTTTGTTTTGGCTGCCATTGTTTATATTTTTTATAACAGTAATAACTGCCCCCAACAGCAGCAATGGCGCCAAAAATGGCAACAGTTTTAAGTTCAATATTCCATGAAGACTTTGGGGCCCTTGAATCACATGGGTTTTTTATAGCGGGCATTGAATCACTTGTTCTGGCGCTGGCGGTGTTATGTTTCATGATGAGTTATATTCTGTAACATTAATTTTTTTTGTCTGTTCCACTCTGCTAATTTTTTTCCTGCTTTAACACGCCAGGATGAGGATGCTTTTCACTGGTCCCCCCTGATTCAGTGTTTTCTGCTGATTTCTGGCTTGGTTACTTTCTCCACTGATTCAATGTTTCCTGGTTTGATGATTTTCCAGCTCGCTCATTTTGAAGGGAAACAAAATCTATATGATTAAAAGTTATTAATCCCATGATTAATGGCGATAACAATGTTCCAAATCTGTAGTATAGATCACACCTAGAGACTCTAATGACTTTGTTAAAACAGGATTTTTGCGTTAAATCATACGTAAGATCTTGTTCAGAATCAATGGGAGCAAATCTACTGACTAGTTTAGTGTACAAACTAAGAACGTTTGCCCCCCACTTTTCACCATTCTAGACCCCAGCTGCGCTTCATACCTGTTATGATACTTTAAAATGTCTTGCGGCGACATCTGTTGAATCTGTTCAATGCTGAATTCAGTTCGAGGAACTGTTTTGTTTTCCCACATGCTGCCAAAGAATACAGCCTCTCCTTTTTGGGCATAATAGCTTGGTCATCAACTTGGTCATTCATAAGTTCAGGAAGGTTTAGGCTGCCTTGTAGCTGTAGGAGATCATCACTGTTCATGTTTTTAATAATTATAATTATTTTATTTTTATAAAAATGAGCACCGAAAAAAACTGTTACCAACCTTGTATACCATTCTGCTGTTATTGGAGGTCTAAGTGTAGGATACTCAATGCTTGGTAAAAGCCTGTTAAAAATAAAGCCAGCAGATCTTGGCAAACTAGACTTGAGGATTCAGCAAAGCTAATTGCTATCATTGCAGCTTCGTTTGCCACGAAAGATTTTCTAGTTAAGCAAGGAATAATTCCGGACAATATAAATATGTAAGAAAAAAATACATTTATAAAAATGGCTTCACTCGTAATGATGATAGGCGGCGCTGTGGGGTTAATGCGCTCGCTTTTAGTGGAAGTAATTACGCATTTAGTAAACTGCGAGTGAAGGCGAGAGAAAAAGACATACAAAGTGTGGCGCAACTAGCTGCAGCACAAGATCGCTATGAAAAGCAGAGAATTGAGCAGTTAGATTTTATTAATAACACACTGAAAAAACAGGGACATGCAGCTTACACATTTAAAGATGTTGATCAAGCAAAAAAAGATATTATCTTGTAAAAGGCAAACCAATCGAGACATTACCCCCCAAAAATTTAGCGACTTTTATCATCCATCAGAAAAAACAAAAAAATGCAAGAAATCGCGTTTATTGCCTTTGGTATGACCGTCGTGTATTTTGTTGCGCATTAATATTGGCTGAATAAAAATGAACAAAATCTATTATTCGCCAAAAGGATATTGGAAGGGGATCACAGCAATCAAAAAGCTAAGCGAAGCAGCTGGAGTCAGTGAACAAAAGCAAAGAATGGTTATCTAAACAAGCGATTTGGCAAATTTATTTACCTGCGCTAGGCGAATACAGAGACCACACTTTGTGAACACAATACCCAACGACACCATCAAATGGACCTTCTATATTTACCCTTGATAGGATTAGACGAAAAGATTTAAGTACGCACTCACAGTCATTGCATGGCTTCAAGATACAAAGATGCAGAACCCTTAACACAAAAGAGTGCTTCTGCTGTTGCTGTTGCCATACAGCTGATATACCAGCGAGGCCCGCTAACTTACCCTCGCATGATTCAAGTTGATGATGGGAAAGAATTTTTAAAGGCCAAATGAATCAATTATTGTTAAAACATAGAGTTACCATTAAAGAGGCATTCCAGGAGTTCACAGATCACAGGCTTTAGTTGAAAACTTTAACAAACAGTTAGCCGAAAGACTTTTTCCTACCAGTATCACAGAGAGCTTATTGACAATTCTCGCAACACAGAATGGGTTAGAAGACTGCCCTCAGTTTTGCGCGGCAATGAATAATGAAGAATTTAAAGGCCTAAAACCAGTACAAGCAATCAAAAGAAAAACAATAAATGCTGTTGAAGGAGAGTCTTCATCCGGCAAACTATTACCATTTGGTTTGAAAGTAAGGTACCTTTATTTACCGGGGGAAGCAGAAGGGGACACTCGCATCAGGGCACAGATCCAGTTTGGAGTGTTGATCCATATGAAATAAAAAGAATTGTAAAAATGAATCCGCCCGTGTATTATTTACGAGAAACTGACACAACAAAACAACCAAGCTCCTCAAAGATCTTTTTCGAAGGAAGAACTGCAGATAATCCCACCAGACACAGTTCCGCTTTAATTAATTTACGTAAATATATTTGAGTTTAAAAAGGAAGCTCAGAAGGAAGTGCAGAACGCAACAAGATAGGTAAAGGAAAGACCTGAAAATATACGGCATCATTTCATGCGTGTAATGCTATTAAGGAAACATTTACGGGGATATAATCAATGCATGCTAAATCCTCCAGATCACCTACAACTAAAAAACCCCCAAATTGGGAAAAAGAATAATCTTGAAATAATAAAAAAATTTCGATACGCATCAAGCAAACATGAGAAAAGATTTAACTGACATTGGATGAATCTAAGATTGATCTTATAATATAAGTTGATGAAAAATATAAACCCCCCTGTTTATGCGTCCTCCATTGCCCGATTGCCTATGAAAACTCAGGATTAACAAACACCCGTTTTGTGTTGTGTTCTATCTAATGACTTCTTTGTTTACAACTGTTGTGTTGATCTCCATGTAGATTAGATCGCAGTATAACGTTGTCATGATTGAAAAGCCTATTGCCAAACGAATGCTTCTTTATAGTTGTCATGCGAATGTTTGACTGCACCACGCTGCGAGATATTCCCTTAGCTTTCTTAAATGATTTTCTCCCTGGCTCGAAATACTGTACATTTCGATCTTAACTCCCCCCACATACTCCTTGATCACCTTTCCAGATAGTTCAATCCTTCATCTTTCCTAAAACCTTCTTATTAAAATTGAATGCACAGGCGAATCTTTAGGTAATCAGATGTGTCTACCCCACCCCGCATGCCCTTTAAGCCACTTCGGTTTCCATGTCTTTATAGATTGTCTTCAGTAGGGAATATCTATAACACAACTATCTGTAACTGAGTAAAGCACTCTGACTCGGGATACGAAGGCTTGCAAGTAGTCATAAAGAAACTCTAACATCAAAAGCTTGATATTCTAAAACAGTAAACCCAATAAATACAGGTTTGTCCCAACTTTGACTTTCTTTTTCTTCATCATTAGCCAAAAAGCTGAGTCATGAAATTGTTCTGAAGTCCGGATAATTAGGTTTTATGAAGTTAGCTTAATTGCTTCGTTTCTCTTTGGTGACTAAACTGACATCTTTGCGCTTGTGCTGAATCTCCATAGTCTTTAGATCCGAAACAGCTGTTTTCATTAGCTTGAAAAAGTCTTTTTCTGAAGCATCTGCGGATTTAGTTCTAAGATCAGTGTTCTTCATGATAATTTTTCAATAACTGTTCTTGAATCAAAGCAATTATGCGATAACTGCTGTCAACTACAAAAACCCATGTTTTAAATAAAATTGTAGAAGTCTGTAATACAGACAAATTTCTTTTTGCCACGAAGATTAGGCACAATTTAGGCGGTTCTCTTGGATCCATCTTTAGACTTTCTGTCAGCAATGGATAGCATTATTCAGGTCATGGCTTCCAGATGATAATCTAAGTCAACTTCTAGATGTATCCATGCTGTTGATCAGCCTCAAACAGCTCAACCACTTTAATGCTTTTTGAATATTATTCGATCGCCGCCTGTGTACATTTTAAAGTTACGTATGGAAGTGATTGCGCCATTGCCCATCCCATACAATGTTTGCATCTAAAATACCTAATATAGTTAGACCTATTACTGGTATCATAACGTCCAAGTATTTGTTGTTTGCTTTACAGTAATGATGGCGTGCCATAACTAATACCTCCACGCAAATCCATTTCAAATCATCTGAATCATTGGTAATCAGACAATAAAATCAATCTGTACACCAGTACACTTAAAGAAAGCATCCCAACTCATCCCGGCGCAGAAATATAATGCTCGGGATCCAGCTATAAAATGTTCATTCAGACCTTTCTATAATTTTTCAAAGAACGGTCCCGCCAACAAACATACATCTGCCCTCAAGTAAGAACATGATAGTCTCCCATCGATTTACCAATCTAACATTTGCCAAGCATCTTGAGCATGCTGGTAAATCGGATCGTCTGATGTCCTTTCCTCAAGACTAGAAAAGAAACGCGCCTTTAGCGGAAGTGTATCTCGTCAAACCTTTTCGCCGAACTGTTTCCATGTATATTTCATAAGGGTAACACCCTTTCTAACAAGAGTTTATCAAATATTTCTTTCGTTTATTGGCAGGACTTTAAGGAAAATAGCCAGAGCCTCTAATGACCCATCATGTTGTTGCCATAAGTCGTAGAAAGACAAATGTTATTTAAAAGTGAAACACATGTACTTTTCTGATGACAGTTGCAATGCATGCTAACCCTGAAGGCGCTGGTTACCTGCGTGCATTATAAGGTGGAGATGTCATAACCTCGCAAGTTGTGAAAGAATACCGGCAGCTCCATGTCTTTGGATCAACCATTAGTTGAAGATTGCATTTACTGTGCCTGCAACCTCTAAACTTCCCCCACTAATGTGATCATGGTCTCTTACTGTGGGGTTTTACACTCTGGGGCGTTAGCTCTAAACCGCAAATCAACAATGTCTGGCTGAGTTATACAGTTTGTTTGTTCTTTCAAGGCGCCATAGATATTCAGAGATAAGTTAGATTTATTAAGAACAGGCGTTTACGCACTTTGCTGCATGCGTTTTAAGAATTTTTTCTGCAGCATCTGTCCTCTATATAATTCTGGTTCGAATAAAACGGCCATCCGACCTAACAATAATGAGGCAAAAGAAACAAATCTGAATGATTACTCATTAGAACTGTTTTTTCGAAGTTTATTTGTGGTGCTGGCCCTTCAAAAGAACAATAAGCGCGAACATCGAAGGCTCTGCGTAAACTCCGTATGGGCTCGTTTGCGCGATTCCTCCCGTTTCTTAAAACTAACTTTAAATCCCAGGCGGGGGCTAATAAGTTCCTGCAATTTAACAGTCTACAGAACTTTTTACAATGTTTCTTATGTTCGCACGCAGCTTGAACAATGCATTCTGTTAAACATATCTACAGAAATCTGTTAGTGGTGCCATCTTTGAAGTATGCTGCATTAGTTTACTCATTTGTTTCTATTAATGTGTAATCGGTAGCCCCGCTGGTTGAAAACACAGTAGTAATCAAACATGATTTTTTGGTCTGGTTCGCCAATTGTTGGGCTGTTCTTAGCACACTTTAATCGGCAGTAGATTTGTTTCCTCATCCCATGTGTAATACATTAACATTATTGGTTTGTTTTGTTCTTCAAACCGATCAAATTTGGTCTACAACTAAACAGGAAAGGAACACCCCACTAAAGTTAAGATCATTGATGTAAGGGACGATAGTTAGACACCTCTCTGCGTTTTTGCGGATAAATTGCAGCCTTTGCGAGAACACACCACATAAAACATTTGTTGTCTGAATTCCTTTATGTTTAGAACTGCTCTTTTTACCGCTACCAACCCCGAGCAGTGGAATGTAAGACTTGCCAACAATAATCGGTGCATACTTTAGCCTGTATTTTTAATCTAAATCTCTAAGACCTTCGCCCTCTGAACCAACCGAGCCTCTCATATTGCTTCTTCAAGCGGCCGCGTCATACTGTTGCAAGCAGTTCGTCTGCCCAACCCGGTGTTAAGAGCCCGTTATGAGAAAAGAATAGTCTTATTTAGTTGAGACCCCACTTCTAGATTTTTTCTTCATTTATGTTTATATAGTCGATTAAACAGCTAACATTACTTTAACTTGACTACTGGCGGGTCCTATTTTATTTAACTTTGGAACTTGAGAAATAGCATGTACACCGCTTAGCCCCACGTTTGCTGGATCAATGACTTCTAAATCAATATCATTCAGTGCTCTTGATAAACGCTCCGTCTCTCAAGCATTCCTCAAAAAATGCGTCTTGCCCTTCATATATCTTAGCCATTTGAGCTTCTTTTTCTACTCAAAATATTTATTTAAATTAAAAAAAACATACTTAATCAAATCAATATCAACGGTCTTTTGGTGCTGGACCTATAAACTAAGTATAACGGCCACTTTGATGCTTGTTAAAGTGAGCTGTTTAGAACAGAGATTAATTCTCGTTAACTTTTTTTAAACATTCTTTTTATCTGCTCGGAGTCTGGCTGTTGAGAAAAACTAGCCCGTCGCCTTTCTATTGAAGATCAAACTTTGACTTTTGTAGTCATCAAAATCGGCTGTAAACGATTAAATTCTTCAATCCGTGAATGTTTGAGTCAACAAGCGCATAATTTATTGCAGTTTTTAACGACTAAAATTCAGCCGATCTTAGTTAACCAAGCTGTGTGCATTGGGAGTTTAGTATTTAATTATTTGCCAGCGCACTTACAGGCTAAAGAACACAGGCCGAGAGCTAAAGACAAACCTCCCAAGAGGTAAAGCTGCGGGCGCACCTACGCACTGTTGCTAAGAGACCTACCACGATCCTGCTGATAGAGCAATTAATATCGATCCCCAGTAATTTAACATAATGTAACAGCATTAAAGGCCGCAGAAAACCTTCGTTTGGTTATGCAGTATTTTGAAAGGCTTGCTCTAGTACTTGCTGCATTTGCCGTAATGTTTTGTTTAATCTCAAGGATTTTTATGTTAGGGTTTCTACTATCTCTTCTTTTTGGCGGCGCTGTAGGCACATTTGGATAAACCTAACAGACAAGCGATTATAAAATAAACAAAATTAGTATAGATATCCTTTAATCTGTTTATTTTCAATATTTCAGCTGCGCATCATATATTAAAAACAAATGTCCATTAAGAGAGCGGTTTATTCGGCTTCTCTTCATAACAATAGAATGTTATACGGTTTTTTTTTATTCCACTCACAGTTTCTCCCGCTTCCATGTAACCTGATTATCCTCCGTTTGACCTAGTCATCCATAAACCGTATTTTGTGTTAAATAATCATCAGCCTAAACATTGTGAAGATGTAAATTCTTTAGACACCAAGTCTGCTGTAGACTTCTACCCCCTCCCCCCCCCAAACAATCTTTCTTAATTTCGCAAAATGATGATAATGTCTAAGCCCGCTAGCGTAAATTTGGTTAACTACCATCAATTGTTTACATCTGCACTTTCGCTATTTTAGGATTAAAAAAACTTTTCTCTTGTCTCTTTTGAACGGTTCTTTCATCTTCAACACAGCAATAAATACCTTTAAGCGATCTTGCAGCGACCAGCTAAAAACTAACATTCCATATAGGTCTCCCTGCTTCTGATATGATTGTATGATGAATCACTCTTTCGTAATATATTGCTAACGTTGACTGATATTGTTGCTCAATCAGCCTTGCTAAATTAGGGTTGCTAACAACGTCAAACTCTAACGAGATGTCAGAAATGCTGTATTTTGCTTCGGTGTCTGATGATTTGAAACACGTTTGTATTCATTAAAAGTTAGTTCATATGACAATCTGTCTTTTAATGCTCCTTGAAAGTACGGGCATGCGCTTTAACACTCAAAATCTAAGGGGAATTTGGAAAAGCGATTTCCATACGCAAACTTTACGGCTACATACTTTTTGCCGTCTTTAGTATCTTCAGCGCCTTTCTATGTTTTAGTGCTTCTTCATTTTCGATTCCTTGAAACGCAAAATCAGCCCTTTCATTCCCGGTTAGCCATAGATCAGTGTCACGAGTTTGTCACGAGGCCTACGACGTTCGACCCACCTAGGGGGGCGGAATTACTTATTTGTTTATTGTCGTTGCTGTTGTCGTGTATCCCTCCCCTTTGGGGTGGCTTGCGGTGCAGTTGCACCCTTTGGGGGGTTCAGCTCAACTTCGGTTTGCTTTCTCTCTCTCCCCTCTCTAATTCCACCCCTGCTATTCATCTCAAGTTCACGGGTGGGCCCGGGACCTTTCTCTCGAACTTTCTGTCTATCGGCCTCTCGCCTGTCTTTTTACCTGTCGCACGTGCTTCGTTTCTTTTTGTTTGAAGTATGCTCACTCTGGACGCAGCATGGCATGTTGGCCGCCATTGCTGAGAGAGGTTAGCTCTTCACTCGAGCGGAAGATGTCTCTGGGGGCGCCTGCTCCAGTCCTGGTTCTTTACCTTATCATCGAGAGTACAGTCATTTCTTTCAATTCCTGCAGTCGGGCCCGTAAAGGGGAGGGACATCATTTCTTCTGTTTCCGCATCTTCGCCTCTGTCCTCTCGACTGGGCAGAGGGTAAGAGGAGTCCTTTGACCCGCCTCTTCGGGTCACCCACGGGGAGCTGGTAAGCATCAGTTTCGTGGTCTGTTTGTTTTTATTTGTTGTTGTTAGCCGGCTTAGTCTCGCTTTTGCGCAATTTTCCTTTGTTTTCGAAATTGTAAGAGAAATATTGTGTGGACCTTTTCTCTGGTTAATTCCATCTTTAACCTGGCCATTCTAAATTATTCCAAAATTCTTTCTCCTGTTTATGTATCTGGTGATGCGGTAGTCGGTGGGGAAAAGGGGGAGAACCTGGTGATTCAGGGTTGGAGCTTGCTTGGTCTCGCTCGTCCGCCCCTGTCACATTCGCCGATTTATCCTTGGCCACCCTCTGTTGTTGTGCAAGGGGAGCGGTTTATGTTCACGCGGCGTACGCTGATTTGTCGTTCGATGCCGTGTTTGGTTTTTTT
>JAFLJL010011607.1:0-20901 GCA_018398815.1 Conus ventricosus
GAGTAGGAGAGGGGAGGAGGGGGAGGAGGAGAGGAAAGAGAACGGATCGTGCAGTAAGACATGCTTGTGGGGTGAAGAAGGGAAAACACGCACGCGCGATCTTCTAGAATTATCTTCTCTCTCCCTCTCCCCAACTCTTCCTCCCCTTCCCCTCCCACCCCCCCCAACCCACCCCCTACACACAGCAAGGGAGAACCTTGGAAGAAGAAGAAGAGGAGGAGGAGGAGGAGGAGTGACGGGATGGGACAGAAGGGGGAGGAGGAGGAGAGAAGGCGGGGGGGGGGGGGGGGGGGGAATGAGAAGCTGGAATAAAGTGAGGGCGGGAGGAAAAGCGAGGGGGTGGGGTGGGGGTGGGTGGGTGGGTGGGGGGAGGGGGGTGCGGGCCGGCTCGAAGACTTGCAGGCTTTGACTGACTGCAGTCGGGTCAGCCATCGTGGTGGCCACATGTTCGCCGCCAACCGTCGCCTGAACTAGACAGGCCTGTGTGTGTGTGGCAGGGACATGGCGGCAAGGCTGCGGTGAGACGGGTGGGCGGGGGTATGAGGGTGGGGGTGGGGGCTGAGTCACGTGGTTTACAATGGCAGGCGATGGGGAAAGGAAGGGGTTTGGCGGCTGGGAGAGAGAGACAGAGAGGAGTTTGTGTATGTATAATTTTAGTGTGTGTGTGTGTGTGTTGTGTGTGTGTGTGTGTGTGTTAGAAGAGAGAGAGAGAGAGAAGATGAGAGATGAGAGAGAGAGATGAGAGAGAGAGAGAGAGTGAGAGGAGAGAGAGAGAGAGAGAGAGAGAAACTCGAAAACTCGAAATCTTTCTGAGGGTGAATAGATAAGCTGGAAGCTTTTTTACACTATGCCCTCAAAATGACAATAACCAAAAGGAACAATTACGTCGATTTGACATAATTAAACACAGCAATAAGAAAAACAACATTTTTTTAAAATATAGAAAATAGTAAGAAATCTCATTATAACGTATTGCACACACACACACACACACACACACACACCACACACACACACACACACACACACAAACACACACACACACACCCCAAACACACACACACCCAAAAACTGGACATACGTAAACATACATAGGCATACATAAACATTTCATAAGTCAGTCATGTCATATGGCTTATAGCCCAGCCGACCACGGAGTCCAACTGAGGCTGCTACAACTTATTTGTGTCAAAAGGAACGTCCAAAATTGGGAGAATATACAGTTAATGAAACATAATTTACAACTGGTCTATGAGGTATTTGAAATACGCTTTTTTAAACGATGCAAAATATTTTTCTGCTTTAAATGTGTAGGTATTTCATTCCATAATTTACTACCAGAGTAAATAAGGGATGACTTGAAAAGATCAGTCGTGGTCGAGGGGGTATAGGATTTTTTGCCTCGAATTTTGATTAATGGGAATTTGTCATGAAGTATAAGGTGGCGCAAGATTATTAATAATTTTATTCATAAAGACAGCTTTATTTAAGCAGCATTTTTGATCGAATGGTAGAATGTTAAGATCTTTTAATCACTGCTTGTAGAAAAATTTCAAGAGTATCAGCTTAATAGCGCGTCTGTACTGCTTTCTAGTGGTTTTAAGCAATTTGTGCGGGCTGATCCGCTGTAGAGGCGTGTTAATGTTGGTTGAAATATGTAAAAATTTAAAAACTTTTTGTATGTTGTTTAAGAGGAGAGAAAGATGGAGAGAGGGAGAGGGGAGAAAGAGAGAGGGAGGAGAGAGGAGAGAGGAGGAGAGAGATGATGATGATGATGATATTTTTATTTCCAAGGGTAACAGATAAGCAAACCTGCTTTTTTTATCCGGCCCTCCCCCTTTTAAGGGACTAACTAAGCTGACTAGCGACACTAAAGCAAAACTAGCGACAAAAAAATTACAAAAAATTATACAAACTCCATATTTTCCCAAAAATGCTTTAAATTTGTTTAAGGGTTCACCCTTTAAAATTTTTAAGGATAGAGGACTTTAAAGGAAAAAAAAAAAAAAAGAAAAAAAAAAAAAAAAAAGCAATTGCAACAAAAACTAAATAAAAAAAATTTTAAATTTCATAAAAGAGAGAGAAAAAAAAATCGCACACACAATAAAATAAGCGATCTCCTACAAAAGAGAAAGAGGGGAGAGGGGGGGGGGAGGGGGAAAGAGGGGAAAAGAGGGGAGAGAGAGAGAGTTACATTTTTTTGTAAAAATTAACATAAGCAAGCTGTAAGGAAAATTTTTTGACATACAATGCTATTATATAAACTTTTTTGTTTGTTTGGTTGTTTCTTTAAAAATGTTTAAAATATGGTTACAGAAAGCAAAACGGCAATATACAATCAGTTACAGTTAAAACAGTAAAGCCCAGCGCAATCGTCATAACGTCATTTTTTGGTTTTGTGGGTGTGTTGTGTGTGTGTGTGTGTGTGTGTGTGGGGGTGGGTGTGTGTGTGTGCGTGTGGAGAGAGGAGGAGAGAAGGAGGAGAGAGGAGAGGAGAGAGGGGGGGAGAGGGATTTTGCCATCTAATCTTTCCCCCCCCTCCCTCATCTTTTCTTCGAACTGTTCAACACCCCCCAAACCCTAAACATAAATTATGAAAATAATAATACCAGCCGTAAAATCGGAGAAGAGAGAGAGGAAGAGAGGAGGAGAGAGAGGGAGAGGAGGAGGAGAGGGAGAGAGAGAGAGGAGGAGGAGAGAGAATGTATTCCTTTTCTTTCATCCAAAATATATTATAAAAATTACTATAAAATTTGGGAAAAAAACAGCAAAAATTTCTCAATTAATAACAGTTCCGGGGGAGGGCACGCATTTTCATGTATAGATACATGCTTCAATAAATAAAAAAATATTTAGGACTCATCGTTAGTGACAATGCATCAAAAAAAATAATGATCACAACATTCATTCATTGATATTTACGTCATTAACAAAACCAAATTGTAAACCATTCTTTAATTACATTTTGGTTTAATTTAAAAAAGGGATGCGGGTTCGTCAAATTGCAGCAAAAAAAAGGGGTGTGTTTTGGTATTGTTTTTATCCCTATGTAATGCCTACTGTGAATGTTTTTTTTAGTTTTCCCTGAAGGTTTTGCTTTTTGGGGTGCATGGAAATTTTGGGGAGTGTTTTCCCCAAACCACACTCCCGATTTAAGTAATTTGATTTAAATAGTCTTTTGGTGGGGGAACCCGGGTTTTGGGGTTTTTTCCCGGGTTTTTGTTAAACAGCTGAGAGTTTGTGGTCTAAAGCCGACGAAAATTTTTTTGCATTAAAAAACATTTGTTGCAGAAACTTTTCTTTTGGGAAGGGCCCCTGCTTTGTATAATCCCTTTGTAAGACGGGGAAGATTTTTAATAGAACTGCTTTAAGTCTCTTTTGTAGAACTGAAAGGGTTTCATGGCTTAGCACTGCAGAATAAAAAATGTTTTGAACAATAATTGATTGAAGAGGAAAATTTTGTGTAGGAATAATTTCTGGCAGAAGGTTTAAGAAATGTTAATTGCAAGCTGATATGTTTGTCGGATATTGATTTCATAAACTGCGAAGGTGTAAAACCAAAAGGGATTTTTATAAATTACGCCTGAACTCGAGGCTTCCCCCCATTTAAAATTTTCCCGATTATTGATAAAAAAGTGGGGCTGTGTGGTTATGTTTTTTCTTCTTTTTAGTTTTTATCGCATTGTTTTTTTTTTGTTGGATTCAGTGACTGTGATTTACATTGCACCATTACTTAAGATATCGCATTCTTTGTAATGGGTGAAAACAGCTTCTAAATTGGAGTATTTTATGGACAGTCGTATTCACAAAAAAGTTCACATGAAACCCCAGTATAAAGAGGGAGCATTTATATAAAATGAAAACGCAAGGGCCTAACACAGGGCCGGGGTTTCGCCATGTTGGATAGGTAGCTTCTCTGTAAATTTTTGTTAACCAAACGGTTTGTTGCGAGGAGAGGAGGAGGAAGAGGAAAAACAGACAGACAGACAGACAAAAACGGGCAGTGAGACCAAAAAAAGAGAGAGGAAAAAACAGCTGAAACCAGGACAAAAACACCAAAGAGGAGAGAGAGAGAGAGAGAGAGAGGGGGAAGAGAGAGGAGAGGAGGAGAGAGAGAGGGGAGAGAGAGGGGAGAGAGAGACAGAGAGAGAGGGGGAGAGAGGAGAGACAGAGGGAGGAGACAGACAGACGAGGGAGAGAGGGGGATGAGAGAGAGAGAGAGAGGAGAGAGGAGGGCAGAGAGGAGGAGACAGAGAGGGGAGAGAGACAGAGAGGAGGACAGGGGAAAAGGGGAGAGAAGAAAGGGGAGGAGGGAGAGAGAGGACAGAGAAGAGAGAGAGTACAGAGAGAGAGAGAGGACAGAGAGAGAGGGAGACAGAGAGATTTTCTTATTTTTTTTTTTCCCGTCTCGTCCAGCACAGGGATGATCTACCCCAAATGAAAAAAAAAAAAAAAACTATTTATAACAAGCCAAAAAAAACAAAGCCCAAAAAGAAAAAAAAAAAGACCATCACACACAAACCCCCACACACCACACACCACACACACACACACACACAACACACACCACAACCCCACACACACCACACACACACAACACAGAGGGGGGGGGGGGAGAGAGAGAGGAGGAGAGGAGAGGGGAGAGAGAGAGAGGAGGGAGGAGAGAGGAAAACGACAGACAGGCAAACAGGCAGACAGACAGAAGGACCAAAAAAGGGAGAGGAAAAAAAAAAGCTGAAACCCGGACAAAAAACACCCAAGAGAGAGAGAAGAGAGAGAGAGAGAGAGAGAGAGAGGGGGAAGAGAAGAGGGAGAGAGAGAGAGAGAGAGAGAGAAAAAGCTAAAACCAGGGGCAAGAAAACACCACCAGAGGAAGAGAGAGAAAAAAATAAAAAAGAAAAAAAAAAAAAAGGAAGAAAAAACACTAAAAAAAAACAAGGAAACCCACCAAAAAAAGAGAGAGAGAGAGGGGGGAGGAGAAGAGAGGGGAGGAGAGGGGAGAGAGAGAGAGAGGGAAGGGAGGAGAGAGGAGAGAAGGGGAGAGAGAGAGAGAGAGATGGAGGGAGGAGGAAAGAGAAAAAGGAAAACGAAAACCAGGGGAAAAAAAAAGGAGAAGAGAAGGGGAGAGAGAGAGAGAGAGAGAGAGAGAGAGAGAGAGGGGAAAGGAAAAGGAAGAAAAAAAACAGAAAAAGGAAAAAAAAAGAAAAAAAGAGAGAAAGGGGGGAAAAGAGGGGAAGAGAGAGAGAGAAGTAAAAAAAAAGAGGGGAAAAAAAAGGGGGGGGGGAAAAAAAAAAAAAAAGGGGGGAGAGAGGAAAAGGGGGGGTTTTGGGGGGGGGGGGGGGGGGGGGGAAAGGGGAAAGGGGGGGGAAAAAAAAAAAAAAAAAAGCTAAAAAAAAAAAAAAAAAAAAAAAAAAAAAAAAAAAAAAAAAAAAAGAGAGGGGAAAAAAGAAAAACCCCAGGCGGGGAAAACCCACCAAAAAAAAAAAGGGGACAAATAAAACAAGAAAAGAAATAAGAGGAGGGAAAAGAGAGGAAACAGCCTCAAAATTTTAAAAAAAACAACCACCAGGGGGAGGAGAGAAAAAGAAAAAAATTTTGAGGAGGGGGGAAAATTTTTTGAAAGAAATAAAAGGAAGAGAAAGGAACGGGAAAAAGAGAAAAAGAAAATTTTTTTAGGAGAAAGAATGATCCCCAACCAAGAGAAAAAAGACGGAGAGAAAAGGGGAAAAAGGAGAAGAGGGAGAGGGGGAAAAAGAGGAAAACCGAACCAAGGAAAAAAAAGAGGGGAGAAACCAAAACCAGAAAAGAAAAGAAAGCGCCCAGAGAAAAATTTTTTCCCGCCACGGGGCCCAGAAAAAAAGAGAAAAAAAGGCCGGCCAAAAAGGTTTTGGGGGAAAAAAAGGGGATTTTTTGATGGAGGGGAGGGTGGGGGGGAGGGACAAGAGGAGAAGAAAAGGGCGAAAAAAGGGTGGGAACATTTTTTTGGTTTGGGTGCCCTTTTTTTTACCCAGCCCTCAAAGAAAATTAAAACAAATGGAAAATTCATTTGCCAGAGGGGAGGAAGACGGGGAGGTTGGGTTTGGAGGAAAGAAGAACCCCCCCCCCCCCCAGGAAGTTGGGGGGAAAAGAAGGGAAAAAAAATTTTTTTTGGGGGGGCGGGGACAAGCCGAAAACCCCCCCAACAGCCCTACCCAAGGGGGGGGTGGGGGTGGGATTTTTCTTTGAGGGAGGGAAGTGGGGCCCGGCTTGGTTTTTTTTCCCGCCAAAATTCCCCGGCCGGGGTTTTTGTTGTTCTGGCATTGGATGGGGGTTTTACCCCCAAGAGGGTGTTTTTGGGTGTGGTGGGGGTTGGGGGTGGTTTGGGTTTTTTGTGCAATTTGGTTTTTAGGCCCCTTCCCTTGGGGCTTCCCGGGGGTTGAAAATTTGGGTTTGAGGGAAGGGGTTTAGAAACCCCCCGTAAAGGAAGGAAGTTTTTCCCCAAAGGAAAAGGAGAAGGGGGGCAAAGGAGTGGGGAGAAAAACCGGGAAATTTTAAAATTTGAGGGGAAAAACCAAAGGGAAAATTACGAAAAAAAACATTTCAGAACAAACGGGGAGTTTTTCCCAAAAGAAGGCCTTTCCCTAAGGAATTTTCACCCTTCCCCCTGTTAAATAACACCCAAAGGTTTAAGAAAAAAGAGAGAGAGAGAGAGAGGAGAGAGGAGAGAGAGAGGAGAGAGAAAAGAGAGAGAGAGGAGGGAGTAGGAAAGGGAGAAGAGCACCCCCCAAAACCCCAAAATTTGAAGGGGTCGGGAAATCATTTACAAATTATCAAAAACAACAAAAGAAAAAGTGACAAAAAAATTTTCCCGGGGAAAAAAATAAAACCCAAACCACAAACCCAAATTTAAAAAAAAGTTTAAAAAGGAAAGGAAAAAAAAAATGGAGGGGGTTTTTTTCCCCAAAAGGGCCCAACCCCCATTTTAAAATTTTAAAAATTTTATAAAGAAAATCAAACAAAACATCCAGAAGTGGGGAAAAATAAGAAAAACTATGTAAAACCCCCCAATTTTTTCATAAATATTTGGGAAAAAAATTTACGAATTTTCCGAAAGGGGTTTTACAAAAAACAAAATGTAACCTTTTCCCCCGGGCCTTTAACTTTAAAAAACTAGTTTAAAACATTTTCGGGAATTTTATTGAAAAAGCTTTGCACCTTAAACCTGGTTAAAAAACCTGATTTTTGGTTTTCTTTTTTTCCCCAAATTGGTTTTTAAACAACCAAATTGTTTTGGGGCTTAAAAAGGGATTCCAATAATTTTCTTTTTAAAATTTTCCAATTTGGTTTTAAATTCGCATTTTTAGGGCTTCCCCAAACCCTAGAAAAGAGAAATTTTCCACAAGAAGGGGTTTTTTTTCCCAAAAACAGACGAGGAGAGGAGGGAGAGAGAGGAGAGGGAGGAGAGAGAGAGGGAGGAGAGAGAGAGAGAAAATTAAAGAAAAAAGATGGGAAGGGAAGAATGAAATAGGGAATATAAGACTTTGGTGAGAAATAATCATTGACAAAAATTCTGTTACCTGTACACAGTTTTGGCCTTTTTGAAAAACTCCCAAGAAAACCCGTAATCTTTTGGGGAACACAACCCCCGGACAGTTACACAAACAGAATTTTTGCTGAAAAAAGTATCTCAGAACAGCAAGGTGAGATGATGATGTGATAATCTTTTTTTTCCAAGGGTAACAGATAAGAAAAACCCCTGTTTTTTTTTCATGGGCCCCTTGCCCTTTAAAGGGGGATTTAAGTATGATTTCGGACGAAAACTTAAAAACCCTTTTAACAAAACACCTATTTTCACCCCAAAAAAAAAGTTTATCTTTAAAAAGTTCGGGGGCGAGATGATTTTAAAAAGGAAAAAGAAAGATTTAAACAACAAAAAAGAATAAGAAATTGTTTAACAAAAAGGGAAAAGAGTTAGCCCCCCACAGATATATGGGAATAACGACCCTCCTATCGAAGGGGGGAGAGAGGAGAGAGGAGGAAAGAGAGGGGAGGGGGTTTAAGGGGAAAGGAGAGAAAGAGGAGGAGAGAGAGGGGGGAGGAAGGGGAATTTTCTTTCCTTTTGTAAAAGTTAAAAACAACAAACTGCAAAGAATAAAAAACCCAAAGCCCCCAATTAAAAATTTGCATAAATTAATATAAACCCATTTGTTCTTTCTTTTAATTTATTTTGTGTGGTTAAAGGCAAAACGGGGAAACAAAAACAACCCAATTTTCGTAAGAAAAAAATTTTAAATTCCCTAGCATCAATTTTTAAAAAACATTTTTTTTTCCCTGATGCGTACGGTTATTTTGTTTTGTGTGTGGGTGTTTTTGGGGTTTTGTGTGTTTTGTGTTTTTGGGGCGAGAGGGAGAGAGAGAGGGGGGGAGAGAGAGAGGTAAAGGAAAAGGAGAGAGAGGAGACGAGAGAGTCCATTTTTTTTCCCTTCCCCCCAATTTTTGGGTTGTTTTCTTCTTTACCATTCATACACAAACCCCAATTTACAATTTTTTAATTAAGGACAATCCATCAAAACGCAGCCGTATTTAAAAGAAAACAGAGAGAGAGAGAGAGTAGAGAAAAGGAGAGAGGAGAGAGAGGGAGAGGGGAAGGAGAGAGAGAGAGAGAGACGAGAGGAGAGAGAGAGGAGAGAGAGAGAGATTTTAAATTCAATTTTTCTATCCAAAATATCACATCCCAAAACATTACTATAAATTTAAATTAAAGAGCAATAAAATCAATATGATCAACGAAATTTCCGGGAACACCATTTTCACCTTCCCGTTACAGTGCTAAAAAATTAAAAAGTTTTTAAGACATAAAATTTTTTTGTGAAAAATCCCACCATAAAACCAGGGCCCAACAAAAAATTTCCTTTTTCAAAATTATGTTTAAAAATCATTAATTTCCCCAAAATAGAACCTTCCACATTTTCATTTTCTTTTTTTAAAAAAAACAGCGGAAAAAAAACCCAGGGCGTATCATTTAATATGCAGCAAAACGAGGGGGGGTGCCCTGGTTATGAAATTTTGTTCTAATGCAATGGTCTGCTGTGAAAGGGTTGTGTTTAGTTTTCCCCCTGAAGGTTTCCCTTTTAATTTTGATTTAAAAGGGAAAATTTGTGGGGAAGTAAATTTCCCAAAACCCACGCTCCCTGAGTAAAAAAGCTTGATTTAAATGGGATTTTATTTTGGGTGGGGGGAAACCGGGTTTTTTGGTTGAATCCCTAGGGTTTTTGCTAAATTTGGGCTAAAGAGTTTGTGGTGCAAACCCGATCCCAATTTTTTTGCTTTTAGCGACATTTGTTGACGAAAAACTTTCCCTTGTAACGGAAGACCCCCGCTTTATTTAAAATCCCCTTCACTAAGACTGGGTTGTTTTTAGAACTGTTTTAAATGCCCCTTTTTGTGGGAATTTCTTTTGGGTTTCATGGCATTAGCCACAGCAAAATTTAAAATAGTTTTTTTGAAAAATTTAATTTGATTGAAGGGGAGAACATGTGCGTGTGGGAAAAAATTTCCCTGGCATGAATTTTTTAAAGAAATGCTTAATCTTGAAAAGCTGTTATGTTTGTCTGGTATTGATTTACATAAATTTGCGGGGTGTGATGGCCCAAAGGGAAAAATTATTTTTAAACTTTATACACCTAAACCGAGGGGCTATCCCCCCTTAAATTTTCCCTGATTTTGAAAAAAAACCAGGGGGGCTGTGTGGTTATTTTTTGTCTTCCTCCCTTGTTGTTTTCAGCAAGTTTTGTTTTGTTGGTTTCCCCCCCCCCCCAGGAATGTGTTTTACTTGAAACCAAATTAAACTTAAGGAAATTCCCCTTTTTCCCGGTTTTTTTTAAAGTGAAAAACAGTTTCCCAAGCTGGGGTTTACTTGTTGGACAGTTGGTAACAAAAAAGGGAGTTCACAGGGAATCCTAAATTAAAAAGGGGAGATCTTTTTATATAAACTGAGAACAGAAAAAGGCCCAAACCCCAAAAACCCTGGGGTACCCCAATGTTGGATAGGTAACTTCTCTGATAAATTTTTTGTTGCCACAACTTTTTTGACGGTTTCTAGGAATGTTATCAGGGGAAGGTTTTTTTCCTGTTATCCCCATATGTAAAAGTTTCCCGCATAAAAATTTGGGGGTTCAATGACATAAAAAGGCCTTTTGCAAAATAAACAAAAGTGCCCCCCAATATTTTTTCCCTTTTAAACCATGGTAGCCAGGGGATCTACTGGGTTTTAAGCGGGTTATGACAAGAAGTTTTTTCCTAAAACCCCGTTGTTTTTTATTTAGTAGGTTGGAGGGGGTTAAAAAAATGGGGGCCCAAAAGATGTTTATTTATTTTTTTCCCGGGGGCCCTTGGACAAAACTGGAAAAATGGTTTAAAAGGTCTGTAGTTCGAAAGGTTCAGATTTTTTCTCCAGATTTAAAAAAGGGGTTTTTAAAATTTTGCAATTTTAAAACTGAGGGGGGAAAGTACTTTTATAAATTGCAAAAATTTTTAAAATGTGGGTTTAAGGGAGTTTAAACATATAACAGGTGCTGAAAATTTTTTCGTTTTTTTTCCCAAATAAAACCCCGTAATCCGCGGTTCCCTGTCTTTTTTAAATTTGGCATAAAGCTTGGGGCAAACTTTCCTAACTGCCCATAGGTGGAATGGTGTTGCTGGAAAAAAATGTTCATGGGCTTTAAAATTATTTTTTAATTTTTGAAATTTCTTTTGAGTCAGTATTTTTTTCTTTGACAACGTGTTTGCAACTGTTGAAAAAGTGTTGGTTGAGTTCTTTTGGTGTTTTTGCTGGAAATTTGGGACTTGTCTTTGACTTTTAAAGTTTTATTTGAAAGTTATTTATTGCTTGTTTTTGGGACTTCGAATTTTTTTTTTTTGGCTACAAGTTCCCCGAAAAAAATTCTTTTTTGCTGTCCGTTTGAGTAAATTGATTTTTATTCGTTCCCTTTTTTTAAATCCCCCCTTTTTCCCCTTCTGCTTCAAGCAGATCGTCGGTAAAAAAACAAGCAGTTGTATTTCATCAGTCATCCATTTTGGGTTGTGACTATTTTTAACTCGAGCTTTTTGAATGGGCGCTTTTTTTGTCATAACAAAATTTAAAAAGGGGTGTAGCCGTACCCCAAGCGTTTTTCTCGGGGAATCATTTGTAATTTATAAACATTTTTTAAAAGGGGGAATTTCCTTGAGGTCAGTGAAAAAGGGTTTATCTTTTGGGAAAGTGTCCAAAAGATTTAAAGTGATATGTTTGTGGCCGGGGGTTTTAGGAATTTGATTTCCATTTTCTTTTCCACGAAATGCATACGGGAAAAGGGGGCGCTGTATCCATTAAAAGGCACCCATTTCTCAATGATTTTTTGGGGTTTTCAGAAAGAAAAGTGGGGTTTCAATTAATGTTTTGCAAGTAAAAGGGGTTTATTTGGGGGTTGGCATTTTCTAAAATTTTGGGGGATAATTTTAAATGGGGGTAGTCCAAACTGCCTTGAGGTTTGGATTTCCCAATAGATCATGTTGAAACCCCTTAAAAGAATTAATTCTGGGGCATCAAGCGATGCTGCATCCTTCTTTGCCGTAAACTTGTCCAAAAAACCCCAGCTTTTTTCCGCGGGGTTTCGATTTAAAAATTCTTTTTTGGATTGGTTTGTTTCCCTTCCCTTGTTTCCAACCCAAACTGTTTCCCAATTTCCAAAAACCTTCAAGATCAAAAAACGTTGGGCTTTTAAATTGTTTCTGAACGAAAAGAAATATGCTTTAGATTTGGATTCGGGGGGATCTTGCGTACATATTGTAGCCAGAAAAATTAAAGACGGGCATCGGGGGACAATATCTGAAAGTCTTGATTCAGTGAAGCCAAATTTAAAAAAGGGGGTTTTTTGGGTTTAAAATAGGGGCCCCAAAATTTTTTTTATTTTTTTTTAAAACCAAACCCTTTTCCCTTTTTGGGGGGGGTTTTTTTTTTTTTAAAAAAAAAAAAAAAAAAAAAAAACCCCAATTTAAAACCCAAATTTTGGGGGTTTTTTCCCCAAAAAAAAATTTTTTTAAAAAAAGGAAAAATTTAAAAAAAAAAAAAAAAAAGGGGGGGCCCCCCCCAAAAACCCAAACCCAAAAAAAAAAAAAAAAAAAAAAAAATTTCCCCAAAAAAAAATTTTTTGGGGGGGGGGGCCCAAAAAAACCCCCCCCGGGGGCCCCCCCCCAAAAAAAAAAAATTTTTTAAATTTTTTTTTCCAAAAAAAATTTTTTTTAACCCCTTTTTTTTCCTTTTTAAAAAACGGGGGAAAAAACCCCCCGGGGTTTTTTCCCCCCCCCCCCCCCCCCCCCCCCCCCCCCCCCCCCCCCCCCCTTTTTCCCCCGGGTTTTTAAAACCCCCCGGGGGGGGGGGGGCCCCAAAAAAAAAATTTTGGGGAAAAAGGGGGGGGGGCCCCCCAAAAAGGGGTGGGAATTTGGGGGGGGGAAAATTTTGGGGCCCCCCCGGGTTAGGGGGGGGGGGGGCCCCCCCGGGGGGCCCCTTTTGGGGGGGGTTTTTTGGGGGTTTTGGGGGGAAAACCCCCCGGGGGGGGGGGGGGAAAGGGGGGGGGGGAAAAATTTTTGGGGGGGGGGGGGGGGGGGGGGGGGTTTGGGTTGGGGGAAGGGTTTTTGGGGGGGGGGGGGGGAAAGGGGGGAAAGGGGGGGGGCCCGGGGGGGGGCCGGGGGGGGGTCCGGGGGTTTGGGGGTTTTTAAACCCCTTTTTTTGGGGGGGTTTTTTTTTTTGGGGAAAACCCGGGGTTTTTTTTTTTGGGGAAAATTTTTTTAAAATTTTTTTCCCAATGCCCCCCCAATTTTTCCCCCTTTTTTTTCCCCCCCCCCTTTTGGGGGGGCCTTTTTGGGGGGTTTTAAAAAAGGGGGGGTTTTTGGGGGGGGAAAAAAAGGTTTTAAACCCCCTTTTTGGGGGGCCCCCCGGGGGGGGCCCCTTTTTGGGGTTTACGTGTTGGGGGCCCCCCCCGGGGCCCCTCCCAGTGGGGGAGGGGGGGCCCCCAAATTTTTTTTGGGGGGGGGGTTTTTGGGGGGGGGGGGGGTTTCCCCCCAAAAACCCCCCCCCCTTTTTTCCCCCCGGGGGAGGGGTTTTTGGGGGGGGGTTTTTTGGGGGGGGGGGGGGGGTTTGGGGGGGGTTTGGGGAAGGGGGGGGGGGTTTTGGGGGGGTTTTGGGGGGGGGGGGGGTGTTTTGGGGGGTTTTTTAAGGGGGGGGTTTTTTTGGGGGGGGGGGGTGGGGGGGAGGGTTTTTTGGGGGGGGGGGGGGTTTTTTTTTTTGGGGGTTTTTTAGGGCCCGGGGGGGGGGTTTTTTGGGGGGGGGAAAAGGGGAAAAGGGGTTTTTTGGGGGGTTTTTTTAAAAAAAGGTTTTTTTTTTGAAGGGAAATTTTTGAAATTTTTGCGGGGGGGGTTTTTGGGGGTTTTTTTTTTAAAAAAGTTATGGCCCAAAAACCCTTTTTTTTTTTTTTTCCCCCCCCTGGAAACCCCGGGGGTTGGGGTTGTTTTAAAAACCCTTTTGGGAAAAAAGGGGGGGGGGGGGGGGGGGTTTCCCGGGGGGGGGGGGGTTTGGGGGCCTTTGGGGGGGGTTTTTTTGGGGGGGGGGAAAGGGAAAAGGGGGGCGGGGGGGGGGGGGGCCCCAATAAGGGGGGGGGAAAGGGGGGGGGGGTGGGGGAAAAAACTTTTTGGGGGGGGGGGGGGGGGGGAAAAACTGATGGGCCCGGGGGAGGGCCAAAGGGGGGGGGGGGTTTTTTTTTTTTGGGGGGGGGGGGGGGGGGGGGGGGGGTTTTTGGGGGGGGGGGGCCCCCCCCCCCCGGGGGGGGTTTTTTTTGGGGGGGGGGGGGTTAAAAAAAGGGGGGGCCCCCGGGGGGGGCCCCCCCCCACCCCCAAAAGGCTTTTCCCCCCGGAAGGGTTTTAAAGGGGGGGGAAACCCCCCTTTTTTTTTTTTTGGCCCCCCCCCGGGGGGGTTTTTTTTTTTTAAAATTTTTGGTTTTTTGGGAAAATTTTTTTTTAAAAATTTTTTTTTTTTTTCCCTTTTTTTGGGGGGGGGAAAAAAGGGGAAAATTTTTTAAAATTTTTTTTTTTTTTTTTTTTCCATTCCCCCCAAAAAAAAAGGGGGGGGTTTTTAAAAAATGGGCCCCCGGGGGGGGGGGGGGGTTTTTTTAAAAAAGGGGGAAAAAAACCCCAACTTGGGGCCCCCCCCCCAAAAACCCCCCCTTTGGGGGGTTTTTTTTTTTTTTTAACCAAAAAAAAAGGCCCCCTTTTTAACCCCCCCAAAAACCCCCTTTTTTTTTTTTTTTTTTCCCCCCTTTTTTCCCAAAACCCCCGGGGCCCCCCCCGGGGGGAAAAAAAAAGGGGGGGGGGGGGGGGAGGAAAAAGGGGGGGGGGAAGGAAAAAAGGGGAAAAGGGGGGGCCAAAAAAAAAAAAGGGGGGGGAGAGGAAAAAATTTTTTTAAAAGGGGGGGGAAAAAAAACAAAATTTTAAAAAAAAAAAAAAAAAACCCCCAAAAAAAAATTTTTTAAAAAATTTTTTCTTTCCAATTTTAAAAACCCCCCCCTTTTTTTTCCCCCCAAAAAAAAACCCCCAAAAAAAAAAAAAAAAAAGAAACCCCTTTCCCAAAAACCCCCGAAAAGGGGGTTTTTTTTGGGGAAAAAACAAAAAAAAAGGGGGCCCCAAAAAAAAAAACAAAATTTTTTTTAAAAAAAAAAAAAAGGGGGGAAAAAAGGGAAAAAAAAAGGGGTTTTTGGGGAAAAAAAAATTTTTTAAATTTTTTGGTTTAAATTTTTTTGAAAAAATTTTTTTTTTTTTTTAAAAAAAATTTTCCCCCCCAAAAAAAAAAAAGGGGTTTTTTTTAAAAAATTTTTTTCCCCCGTTTTTTTTTATTCAAAATTTAAAGGGGGGTTTTTTAAAAAAGGGGAAAACCCCCCCCCCAAAAAAAAACCCCCCAAAAAAAAAAAATAAATTTTTTAAAAAACCCCCTTTTTTTGGGGGGGGGCCCCCCCCTTTTAAATTTTGTTTTTTTTCCCAACCCCTTTTCCCCCTTTTTCAACCCCCAAAATTTTTCCCAATTTCCCCAGGGGCCTTTTTTTTTAAAAAAAAATTTTTTTTCCCCCCTTTTTTTTTTTTTTTTTTGGGGGCTTCCCGGAACCCGGGTTTTTAAAAGGGAAAAGGGGCCCCCCGGGGGGGGGGGTTTTTTTTTTTTTTTTGGGGGGGTTTAAACCGGGGTTTAATTTTTTTAAAAAAAAAGGGGGGGGCCCCCCCCACAAAAAAAAGGGGGGCCCCCAAAAAAGGTTTTTTAAAAATTTTTTTAAAGGGGGAAAAAAAAAATTGGGGGTTTGGGGGGGAAAAAAAAAAAAGGGCCCCTTTTTTTTGGGGGGAAATTTTTTTTTTTTTCCCGGGGGGTTTTTAAATTTTTTTTGGTTTTTTTTTTTTTTTTTTTTTGGGGGGTTTTGGGGGGGGGGTTTTTTTGGGGTTTTTCTTTTTTCCGGGGGGGTTTTTTTCCTTTTTTCCTTTTTTCCCCCCCCCTTTTTTTTTTTTTTTTTTTTGGGGGGGGGGTGTTGGGGGGCCGGGGGCCCTTTTTTTTTTTTTTCTTTTCCCCCCCCCCCCCTTTTTTTTTTTTTTTTTTTTTTTTCCCCCGGGGGGTTTAAAGGGGGGGGGGGTTTTTTTTTTTTTTTTTGGTTTTTTTTTTTAAAAAAAAAAAAAAGGGGGGGGGGGGGGGTTTTTGGGGGGGGGAGGGAAAGGGGGGGTTTCCCCGGGGGAAAAAGGGAATTGGGGGAAAAGGGGGAAAAAGGGGGGGGGGGGAAATTTTTGGGGAAAGGGAAACCCCCCAAATTTTTAAAAAAAAAAAAAAGGGGGAAAAAAAAAAAAAAAAAATTTTTTAAAAAACCCCCAAAAAAAAAAAAAAATTTTTAAAAAAAAAAAAAAATTTTTTTTTTAAAAATTTTAACCCTTTTTAAAATTTTTTTTTTTTTTTTTTAAAAAAAAAATTTTTTTTCCCCTTTTTAAAAAATTTTTTTATTTTTTTTTTTTTTTTAAAATTTAAAAAAAGGGGATTTCCCCAAAAAAAATTTGAAAATTTTCCAAAATTTTTTAAAAAAGGGGGAAAATTTTTTGGGGGCCCCCCCCCGGGGGGGGGAAAAAAAAAAAAAAATTTTTCCCTTTTTTTCCCCCCCCCCTTTTTTTTAAATTCCCTTTAAAAATTTTTTTTTTTTTTTTTTAAAATTTTTTTTCAAATTTCCCTTTTAAAAAAAAATTTTTTTAAAAAAAAATTTTTTTTTTTTTTTTAAATTTTAAAAAAGGGGGGGGGTTTTTATTTTTTTTTAAACCCCTTTTTTTTTTTAAAAAAAAAAAATTTTTTTTTTTTAAAAACCTTTTTTTTTTCCCCCCCTTTTTAAATTAATTTTTTTTTGGGGCCCTTTTTCCCAAAAAAATTTTTTTAAAAAAAAACCTTTTCAAAGGTTTTTCCAAAAATTTAAAAAATGAAAAGGGAAAAAAAAAACCTTTTTTTTGGGGGCCTTGTAAAAAACCCAAAAACCCCCCCGGGGGGGGAGGTTTTTTTAAAAACCCCAAAAAAATTTCCCTTTTTTTCAATTTAAAAATTTGGTTTTTTTTAAATTTTTTTTTCCCCCCCAAAATTTTTTTCGAAAATTTTTTAAAAAAAAATTTTTTTTTTTAAAAAAAATTTTAAAATTTTAAAAAATTTTTTTTTTAAAAATTTTTTTTTTTTAAAAAGGGCCCCTTTTAAAAAAAAAAAGGGGGGGGGGGAAAAAAGGGGGAAAGAATAGTTCTGTTGTTCCACATTACAGACTGGGAATGTCGTGGACACCAGATAGACACTTCGCTGACTTTCATTAAACCACATCTACATCTCGTTTAATTTGCTCTATGCCATTTATCAGTCATACGTGTACAACATTTTCAGTTGAAATACACCTTTGAATAAAAATAAAACAACATTTTTTTTCTCCTCAAAATTTTCTGTATCTAAGTGCCAGATGTGTTCAGACCAAGAAATTAGTCTATCTTTGAATTCTATGATACATTGCTGTTTCCGGGAAATGGAAATATGTCCAAAACCGTGTTCTGGGAGAATCGTTTTACTTTACTTGCCCATAGTTTCTCTATCTCAATCAATTTGTGTTAGCTTCGTATCCTCAGGTTATCTGCATAGGACGTGATACTTCATACATTCAATGAATGTCCTTCAATACAACTGACATATGCCTGTATCCCTACATAAAACTGTATGAGATAAATGAACTCGTACAGGTACAAAATGTTTTGTACAATACATATGTAATTCATGAATTTGCACATGAACGCCAAACTTCAGTTGCGTTTGGTGGTCTAGGCTCCGTCTGTATGCAAATAATGTCCAGAAACACTACCATTCTTACAACTCACCTTAAAAATGTGTTTAAATGATTTCAAGTTTTCTCCAACACAACTTTTCCTTGTCGACACTATTCTTCAATGTACAATTTAAGCTTAAAGTTAATTTCATCGTAAAGGTCATTCCTCTGAACTTGTGAACGAGTGAACTCGTCTCCATATAACCATTTTTTGTGTGCTTTAATATACGCCCACCCATTCTGAACACTATAATAATTTTCCTGTCCAAGTTGACTGTTTAACGTAAAAGATCAGCTTGAGGAGAGAGAGAGAGGAAGAGAGAGAGAGAGAGAGAGAGAGAGAGGAGAGAGAGAGAGAGAGAGAGAGAGAGAGAGAGAGAGAGGCCGTTTGATTTAACGTCTCTTCACAATAGTTGAATTAGACAACAAAGAGGCTTACAATCACACATTGCATGAATGATTGTCACTGACATCTCTACAATCTACAGTACAGAACACAAAACCAGTATTTATTTTTCAAAAACAAAAAATCCAGCAAGTTTGCTTTCAGCAAAGATGCAGAGGAGAAGGAGGGGGGATGGGAGGATCGGTCTATCACTTCACATGGCCAATGTCCGCCCTGTGTTGGAGTCCCCTTCACTCGCACAGGTCACTGATCACTTCCGGAGGAGGAGCATCGTTCAGTTGGCTGGTTGCCCTCTACAGTAAGCATGTAGTCCAGCTTCCTCTTGAGCGTTGTTCAGCGAGGCTGGCCCACTGCACGTGGCCCTTGCCCGCCAGCGAACCACGTGTGTGTGTGTGTGTGTGTGTGTGTGTGTGTGTGTGTGTTGTGTGTGTGTGGTGTGTGTGTGTGTGTGTTGTGTGTGTTGTGTGGTGTGTGTGTGTGTGTGTGTGTGTGTGTGTGTGTGTGTGTGTGTGTGTGTGTGTTGTGTGTGTGCGTGAGTGTGTGTGTGTGTGCGTGAGTGTGTGTGTGTGTGTGTGTGTGTGTGTGTGTGTGGTGTGTGTGTGTGTGTGTGTGTGTGTGTGCTCGACCGAGCATAGGAGACAGAAGACACAGAGCCAGATCTACAAGAAGGGACAAAAAATGCCTCAAATGGTCACGATGAAGAGCCAAGATGCGGATCCTGTTACTTCTGTGTCACTGGTTTGAGCAATATCAGCAGCAATGTGACTACGACACGAATCATACACAATATAGCTTGTATGTTGACAGTTGTCAGTAGGAACACCTTTCCTGTTGTCAATTCCTCGTTAATAATCATACACAATGTAGCTTGTATGTTGACAGTTGTCAGTAGGAACACCTTTCCTGTTGTCAATTCCTGGTTAATATCATACACAATGTAGCTTGCATGTTGACAGTTGTCAAGAGGAACACCTTTTCCGTTGTCAATTCCTTGTTAATCTGAACGACCCGTTATACGTTGTGCGACTTGTCAATCATCTCTCTCTCTCTCTCTCTTCTCTCTCTCTCTCTCTCCTCTCTCTCTCTCTTTCTCTGTCTCTCTCTTTCTGTCTGTCTGTCTGTCTGTCTCTGTCTCTCTCCCTCTCTCTCTCTCTCTCTCGTCGTGTGTGTGTGTGTGTGTGTGTGTGTGTGTGTGTGTGTGTGTGTGTGTGTGTGTGTGTGTGTGTGCGTGCGCGCGCACGCGTGTGTGTGTGTGTGTGTGTGTGTGTGTGTGTGTATGTGTGTGTGCGTGCGAGTGTGTGTGTGTGTGTGTGTGTGTGTGTGTGTGTGTGTGTGTGTGTGTGTGTGTGTGTGTGTAGAGAGAGAGAGAGAGAGAGAGAGAGGAGAGAGAGAGAGGAGAGAGAGGAGAGAAAGAGAGAGAGAGAGACAGAGAGACAGAGACAGAGAGTGAGACGCTTTGACGATTTATTGTCTTTAGTTTCACCAGCCATTAAGACAATTGGGGGAGAAGGGGGGGGGGGGGGGGGGGGAGGTACACATACTACTTGACATACTGCAACATTGAAGTGCAAGGAAAAGAAATAAAGGATGATGGAAATGAACCAACCTTCAGAACGTAATTGATTGAACATCGCTCACATTGTTGGGAAGGTACAGCTATTTATGACATACACGAGCTCACATTGTGAACGATCCGCTCCGGTTGACTTCCCTACAGACCATCCTTTCCTACCCTACCATTCCCATTCCCTCAGTTCCAACTCACAATTCCCATTCCCTTCTCACACCTTACACGTACAAACACAAACAGGAACCACGAGCTGACAATGACCCATTGACCCTGACTCCCCCAACCTCCACCCTCGACCGCCCTCCCCCCTTCCCTCTCCCTTCTCCATTCCCCTCCTCGCTATCGTATGCACACACACACACACACAACACACACACACACACACACACACACACACACACACACACAGGCAGACACACACACACACACACACACACACACGCACGCACGCACGCACGTACGCACACACACACACACACACACACATCACACAACACACACCACACACACACACACACACACACACACACCACACACATCATTAGCATTAACTAAGAGTCCGAATTTTACTTACCTGTAATGATGTGTAGGTTATTGTATCTTTATAACTGATGTTACTTTGATGTTTTGAATTGTCGATGTGTTACTTTTTCCTTTATTATTTTTTTTTAAAATCTTGATTAAAAAAAAAGTGCATTGCCTTTGTCTAGATCACATAACGTAGATAGACATTAATGGAAGAACACACACACACCCACACCACACACACACACACACACACACACACACCACACACACACACTGCATGGCCATCTACTTATTACAAAAGAACAAAAAGGAGAATTAGATTACATTACTACGGCAGTAAGTTCCATTTCTTGTTCCTCACATCAGCAGCCTCAGTCAAATACTTAGCAAGGGCGATAATAGTTGTATCATTATCTGATGACAAAAGATTCCGTTATACCGTTCACCGTAGGCTCGGTATGGTCATGTTGAAAAATGAATATTTTCGGGGAATGTCTGAAAAGCAGTAACATTGGAAAAGAAAGTTACTAGTGCACTCTATCTTTCTTATTATGACCGTACATTGGACAGTCAGCACTTCGTTCACTGGTCAAAAACCAATGTTTAGCAAGACCCAGACTATGCACTCTTGACCTAAACTGTACAGATCGCTCAACTTTTTTATTTTGTTATTACCGGTAAATGCAGATACCTCTCCGACTCAAAAGGTAATTTGAAGAAATGATACCGCGCATATTTATCATTGTCTTTGGAATGACAGTTTTGCTTGTGGCATGAAACAAGCTGTTTTTAAATCTGATATGAGCCCCTCTTGGAGCCAACACCTTGACACAACCATGCTATTCCGACACCGTTTTTGCTAGAGTGTTCCTGACTTTGGATGCCCTGTTCTGTCTGCCTGCTTCTAATTGTATTAACGATATCAAGTTCTATTGTCGGTACCTTACCCGCGCTAGTCGGGAACCTTACCGTGCAAAAAGTATTTAAACGTTTACTGCGACTCGAAGGGAAAAAGGATAACCCCTACC
>JAFLJL010011607.1:27832-30332 GCA_018398815.1 Conus ventricosus
ATTGTGTTTATTTGCAAGTGTAAAAAAGCTTCCAGCTTATCTATTCACCCTCATGAAAGATTTCGAGTTCGAGTTTCTCTCTCTCTTCTCTCCTCTCTCTCTCTCTCTCTCTCTTCTCTCTCTCTCTCTCTCTCTCTCTCTCTCTCTCTAACACACACACACACACACAACACACACACACACACATAAAATTATACATACACAAACTCCTCTCTGTCTCTCTCTCCCAGCCGCCAAACCCCTTCCTTTCCCCATCGCCTGCCATTGTAAACCACGTGACTCAGCCCCCACCCCCACCCTCATCCCCCGCCCACCCGTCTCACCGCAGCCTTGCCGCCATGTCCCTGCCACACACACAGGCCTGTCTAGTTCAGGCGACGGTTGGCGGCGAACATGTGGCCACCACGATGGCTGACCCGACTGCAGTCAGTCAAAGCCTGCAAGTCTTCGAGCCGGCCCGCACCCCCCTCCCCCCACCCACCCACCCACCCCACCCCACCCCCTCGCTTTTCCTCCCGCCCTCACTTTATTCCAGCTTCTCATTCCCCCCCCCCCCCCCCCCCCTTCTCTCCTCTCCTCCCCCTTCTGTCCCATCCCGTCACTCCTCCTCCTCCTCCTCCTCTTCTTCTTCTTCCAAGGTTCTCCCTGCTGTGTGTAGGGGGTGGGTTGGGTGGGGAGGGGAAGGGGAGGAAGAGTTGGGGAGAGGGATGAGAGAAGATAATTCTAGAAGATCGCGCGTGCGTGTTTTCCCTTCTTCACCCCACAAGCATGTCTTACATGCCACGATCCCGTTCTCTTTCCTCCTCCTCCTCCTCCTCCTCCTCCCCTCTTCCTACCTCCCCCCACCCCCACCCTTCTCACTCCTCTCGCCTTCGTCCCCTCCCCCCCCCCCCCCTCCCATCCTCTCGGCCAACCTCATACCATCCTTCTCCCTACTTCCCTTCTCCCCGCTCAGCCTCGCCCCCCCCCCCCCCCTTCCTCCTCATACCCCCCACCCCCCTTACCATCTCCCACCCCCCACCCCCTCACCTCTCGTTCCCGTTCAAATCCACCCGCACGAAACCCGATTTTAAAAGGAGGCGATAGAGGAGTGGTCCGTCAGAGAGGGGGAGACCGCTTTCCACAGACACTGAACTTGTGGCCCGCTGGTAGGCAGGTGTGGGACAGCTGGTGCTCAATCGTAAGGACTTACTCTTTTTCTGTCTGTTGGTTTTCTTGTCGCTTTCAAGGGGAAATCGAATTGTCACTTTGTCTCTGTGCCTTTTTGCCATTCTTTCTGAAATTTTAGAAAGAAAAAATACAAGCAAAAAGACATCAACAACAAAAACAGCGACGCCTGAACTGTTGTTGAGGACGGGAAACCACCGGGAAAAAAGATCACCCGTTTTGAAGGAAACGTTCTGTCGGGATCACAAATCAAAACAGCACAGCCTCTGTAGACACTGAGCTTGTTGCCAGCTCTGATCTCGGAAAGTGCCCACGTTACAAGCCTTTCTTTAGTGTTATGACAGTGTTTGGTTAAAGAGAGACAGAGTGAGCCGTACTTTAGAGGCAGTTTTTGTTGTTGTTTTAGGAACATTCACCAGAAACTGGTTGTGTACATCTATGTACTAAATCTACAACCTTGCAAGGTTAGGAGACCGGGCGCCGAAGATTGAAAAGCTGTCAGTCCCTGTCCGTGCCGGCTGTTGTACGTGGACGCTGATTTGGGGAGGGGTTGGTTGAGAGAGAAGATCCACCTTGTCATCGCCTTCGTCGCTCTGTAAGCCTTTGAAGACGTGTTGCTGTGACTGCGGACCTCATGATGGGCAGTGGACTGAGAACCTGGTCAGGTCTCCTGCTGGTCTGGGCCGTGGGGGTGTCGTCTGCGACTGGAATCACCTGGAACAACCGCAACGAAGGCTGCTCCGTCTGCAGGTGAGTGGGTTGCAGCTGGCTGGAAGACGACGCTTTGCATCTGTTTTCACATCCAACCTTTCTTTTCAGTTCTTCCGTTGTTTGTCTTCTCTTCTACCTCAGGTGCAAGGACAGGACAACGCACCTCGGGGTCAGACTTTGGCTGGCCGCTACAGGCCACTGACCCCTTCGCCCCTTTAGTTCCATGTAGGCTGAAGTTCCCACCCAGAATGTACCTCATCCCTGGTGCTGCCACGCACTGATAGTTGTTTATTATTATTATTATTATTATTATTATTATTATATTATTATTATATGAATACTTATAAAGCGCCTATCCTCGGCTAGAGACCAAGCTCTAAGGCTTTACAATCCACACCCGTTTACACAACGGGCTGCCTACCTGGGTAGTGACGACTTAAGAGCTGCCAGCTGGCGCTTCATTCAGTCGTTTCCCGTGTCATCCAGTCAGTATCGTTCAATGTCGTTCACTCAGTTTCCTTACTTCCTTCATTCTTTCCATTTCTCACGCAGGGTGCATGCATGTGTAACGTGTCATCCATACCAACGGCCAAACTGGCCTTCTCGTCCGAAAGTTGGTGAT
>JAFLJL010011607.1:35332-38367 GCA_018398815.1 Conus ventricosus
GTCTCCCACGCACCCTTTCAGATTTTCACTTGAATTTAAATTTTTGGGGGAAAAAAACTTCCGTTCAACTTAACTTTTTTTTTAAGCTTTATTTTCTGGCTTTTAAAAAAGATCTGTCTTGTTTCATTCGTGCTGTACGATCATTTTACAATAATGCATGCGATTGAAAGTTTTGCATTTTTTATCTGAACGTGCAGGTTTTACGACAAAAATAAACAAATATATACCTAAATATATGAAGAAATAAATAGATAAATATATGAAGAAATAAATACATAAATATATGAATAAATAAACCAATGAAATATGACATTGAAGAATCAGTTGATCGAAGACCCTTTGTCCGTCAGTCATGGGTTTTCACCATTACTTTGTAAATCAGTTTTCCCAAACAGTGGGATAACAAGATGCGAAGCATATAAACGTACTCTCAGTTTTCCAAACCGCTTATAAATCGGCCAAGTGCCTTGTGAGATAAGAAATAAAGGCAAAATAGCGGTTTTAACGGTTATTTAACCGATGTACACTTTTGAAACTGGTATTGTAGTCCTCACTGGGCTAAAGCCTGTGTACATACCAAATTTCATCCAAATCGGACAATATGTCAAGAATAACGGTTTTTAACGGTCAGATTTTGAAACACTACATGGCAGTGCCATTTGTGTGTGATAACCTTTCTACATGCAAAATTCCATTAAAACCCACCAATATATGTAAAAAAAAAAACCGGCAAAAGAACGGTTTAACGGTTATATAACCGATATACACTTTTGAAACCGGTATTTTAGTCTTCACTGGGCTAAAGCCTGTGTACATATCAAATTTCATCCAAATCGGATTATGTCAAGAATAATGGTTTTTAACGGTCAAATTTTGAAACACTATATAGAAGTGCCATTTGTGTGTGATAACCTTTCTATATACCAAATTTCATTAAAATCCACCTATACATATGAAATAACGGAAGAATAACGGGTTTAACGGTTGTTTAATCCATTTTCAGCATTACATCACTTACATATGGACAGAGGCTCCGATTTGTCACGAGATCATCCAAACCGCTTATAAATTGGCCAAGTACTTTCTGAGATATTCCATAAAGAAGAAAAAGCGTTACAGGCCGTTACAGCCGTTAGTAACGGCTATAATGGTAAACTAAAACATCGGGCATCATCCGTGGCCCATAATGAACATACCTACACATTTTCAGAAAGATCGGCCCAGTAGTTTTGTCTGGAGCGAGTGGAACGCATTTTGACCACGGACACACAGACAGACAGACAGACAGAACCACAGACAGCATTTCTTCGTTCCCATTCTAAAGTACTCCCTGTTCTATAAGAACTGGGAGTACAAAAAGGACCTAATGGCGTAGGCCCATTCCAAACATTTTTTTTTTTTTTTTTTTTTTTGTGCTCAAAGACAGAGAGGGAAAAGGATCGGAGGGAAAAATCGCCCTAGCTTTTCTGCCTTTGTCAGGGCGCCTTTCGCTCCCTCTGGTTACACACTGACCCCTTTCCAGCCATGAGAATTATTCAGTGGGATGGCCCGCCCGGCCAGGTAGCCACGTGTGTCGGGTTCTTGGTGTCCCCCTTTCAGCGAGTAGGCCTGTTTGTCTGCACGTTGCCTCGTTCGGCCCGTGCGTGACCACACGAGTGTGTGCTTCAAACTGGGCACTGTCAGCTGTGACGTGGTGTACAGACAGCCAACCCATCAACGGGAGGCAGACAGGAAGCCGATCAGATCAACAGGAAGTGGTCAATGCCTTCAATGCGCGTATTGGCATTCCACTCTATTGAGGGGGAAAATGGATGCTGATCCTGTCTGCTCTGTATCTTTCTTCTGTCAACTCCTCGCGTACTTTTTCATCTGGAAATGAAAAAACTGAGGATTGAGTTTTTTTACACTGCGCGCAGATACGCATATGATAGGTGGGTGTTTCTTCCGATTTTATACTTTATTGTAGTTTGTCACGTGATTTTTTTTCATAAGTATACGCAGATGTCCGCTCTTACTTTAATCAGCAGAAAGTACAGAAAACGCATAGGAATGCAAGACTGTAGGGTTCAGCTAATGTTTAATTTAAAATTTGCATATGCATCTGCCGCACATTCTTTTCTTTTTTGTTTTAATGTTATTACTCATTCATCAATATATGTTTATTATAAGAAGACGTACATTCAGTTTCCAGTTTCCCCGGAATGCTTTATAGTTTCTTTACATCTTAGTCTTCATAAAATGGCAGAATGATCCGTCCTGCAACTGCGGGTCAATATCCGCGTCATCTGCCAGTGAAAGAGCTGAATATGAAGTGGGGGGAAACGCTGGTTGGACCTGTTGGCAGGAACTGCTTCTCGCTCAACGGGCAGTCAATATCCGCTTTCATCTGCCAGTGAAGAGCTGATCTGAGTGAGGAAACGTTGGGTTGGACCTGTTGGGGTACTGATTCTCCGTCAACTGCAGTCCACTATCCGCGTCACCCTGCCAGTGAAAGAGCTGAATTGAAGTGAGGAAACGTTAGTTTGGACTGTTGGAAGGAACTGAAGGGGAAAACGTGGTTGACCTGGTGGAAGGAAGTGAGGAAACGTTGGGTTGGACTGGTGGCCAGGAACTGATGGGGAAACGTTGGTTTGGACCTGGTGAAGGAAATGAAGTGTGGAAACGTTGGGTTGGACCTGGTGGAAGGAAACTGAGTGTGGAAACGTTGGGTTACCTGGGGAAACTGAAGTAGGAAACGTTGGGTTGGACCTGGTGGAGAACTGAAGTGAGGAAACGTTGGTTGGACCTTTGGAAGGAAACGAAGTGAGGAAACGTTGGGTTGGACCTGTGGAAGGAACTGAAGTGAGGAAACTGTTGGGTTGGACCTGGTGAAGGAACTAAGTGAGGAAACGTTGGGTTGACCTGTGGAAGGAATGAGTGTGGAAAAGTTGGTTTTGGACCTGGTGGAAGGAAAACATGAAGTGAGGAAACGGTGGTTGGACTGGGGCAGGAACTGAAGGTGGAAACGTTGGGTTGGACCTGGTGGAAGGAACTGA
>JAFLJL010011619.1:0-18160 GCA_018398815.1 Conus ventricosus
AGCTTAAAAATGACAATTTGGGGCAAAACACCAGAATGGGTTAGAAGACTCCTCATTGGCCCCCAAATGAAAATGAAGATTTAAAGGCAAAACCAGTACAAGCAATCAAAGAAAAACATAATTTTGTTGAAGGAGAGTCTTCATCCCAGCAAACTATTGCCGTTTGGTTTGAAAGTAAGGCACCTTTTTTTACCGGGGGAAGCAGAAGGGGTTTACTCGCATCAGGGCAACTGATCCAGTTTGGAGTGTTGATCCATACGAAATAAAAAGAATTGTAAAGATGAATCCGCCGTGAAATTATTTACGAGAAACTGACACAAAAAAAAACCCAGCTCCTAAAAGATCTTTTGTGAAAGAGAACTGCAGATAACCCCACCAGACACAGTTCCGCTTTAATAATTTTAATTTACATAAATATATTTAAGTCTAAAAGGGAAAGCTCAGAAGGAAGCGCAAACGAAACAGGTATGAGAAAAAAAGAGACCGCAGAATTGATACAGGAATTATTTGAAAAAAATTCTGCTATTAGGGAAACATTTACGGAGATTAATCAATACATGGTTATCTATCTAGATCACATAAAATCCAAATCCCAAATTGGGAAAAAGGATATCTTGAAATAATAGAAAAATTCAGCACATCAAGCAAACATGAGAAAAGATTTTGTTTGAACTGGATGAAGAAATTTAATTAAACTTTCGTTAAAGATGTTTGGGAAAATGAAAACCCCCTGTTTATATGTTCTCCAATGTCCAAAATGCATATGAAAACTCGTTTACAAACACACGTTTTGTGTTTGTTCTATCTATGACTTCTTTGTTACAACCGTTGTGTTGATCTCATGTAGATTAGATCGCAGTTTTACGTTGTCATGATGAAAAGTCTTATTGTCAAACAATGCTTCTTTGTAGTTGTCATGAGAAAAGCTCGACTGCACAACACGCGAGATATTCCTTTTGCTTTTTTAATGGTTTTCTCCTGGCTAGAAATCTGTACATTTTCGACCTTAACCCAACATAAATCCTTGATCACCTTTCCAGATAATTCATCTTTCATCTTTCCTAAAACCTTCTTGTTAGTAATTGAATGTAAAGGCGAATCTTTAGGATAATCGGATGTGTCGTACCTCCCGCATGGGCCTTTAGCTACTTCTAATTCCATGTCTTTATAGATGTCTTCAGTAGTGATACTATAACAAAACTATCTGTATATGTGTAAAGTACTCTGGACTCAGGATATGAGGGCTTAAAGTAGTCATAAAGAAATTCAAACATTAAAACTTTGATAATTCTAAAACAGTAAACCCGATAAAAACGGTTTGTCCAATTTGACTTTCTTTTTTTCATCATTATACCAAAAGCTGATCATGAAATTTTCTGAAGTCCTGATAATTAGTTTAAATCAGCTTAATTGCTTCGTT
Source organism: Conus ventricosus (assembly GCA_018398815.1). Classification (NCBI taxonomy): domain Eukaryota; kingdom Metazoa; phylum Mollusca; class Gastropoda; order Neogastropoda; family Conidae; genus Conus; species Conus ventricosus. Next base: position 1,421 of record JAFLJL010011619.1, read on the forward strand.
CTCTTTGGTGACCAATCTGACATCTTTACGCTTGTGGGATTCTCCATAGTCTTTCCAAAACACTGTTGTTCATCAGCTTGAAAAAGTCTTTTTCTGAAGCATCTGTGGATTTAGTTCTAAGTCAGTGTTCTTCATGATGTATGGTTTCATGAACTGTTCTTGATCAAAAGCAATTATACGATGAACAGCTGTCAACTTCAAACCGGTCTTAAATAAAATTGCAGAGTCTGTAATGACAGACATAATTTTTTTGCCCCGAAGATTGGGCACAAGTTTAGGCGGTTCTGTTTTTGCCATCTTCAGACTTTCTCCCGCTAACGGATAGTCATTATGCAGGTCATGGAGTTCATTAGGAATTCTAAGTCAACTTCCCTAGAATGAAATCCCTGTGGCTGACCCGGCGTCAAACTGCTCAACCATTTTAATGCCTTTTGAATATTTTTCGGGTTGTCTTCTGTTTACAATTTAAATTTGCGTAATGGAAGCGGTTGCGCCATACCCATCCTACAATTTGTTGCGTCAAAACATAAGATAGTTAGACCTTTTACTCGGATCATAGTCGTCCAAGTATTTGTTGTTTGCTTTTCAGTAAATGATGCACGCCATACTAATTCCTCCACGCAATCCGTTTTTCAATCATCTGAATCATTGGTAGGTCAGACAATAAAACAATCTGTACTCCAGTAAACTTTACGAAAGCGTCCCAGCTCTCCCGGCGCAAATATAATGCGCAGGATCCAGGGTATAATGTTTCATGCAGGTCTTCCTATAATTTTCAAAGACTCCGCCAACAAACATACATCAGCCATCAAGTAGGAGTCATGATAGTCTCCCATCGTTTTACACTCTAACTTCTGCCCCGCATCTTGGCATGTTGGTAATCGGAATCACTGATTTCCTTTCCTCTAAACTAGAAAAGATGCGCCCTTAGGAGGAAGTGAGCCCTTTGTCAAACCTTTCCCCCAAATGTTCATGTATTCATAAGGGTAAACGCCCTTTCTAACGAGAGTTGGGTCAAAATATTCTTCCGTTATTGGGCAGGACTTTTTAAGACATAGCCAGCGACTCTAACGAACCCATCATGTGCTGCATAGAATCATAATAAAGACATGTTATTTACAGTAAACACAGTTCTTTTCTGATTACTGTGCAATGCATGTTACCCTGAAGAGGCGTTTGTCTACTGCTTTCATTATAAAGAGGAGATTCGTAAACCGCGCATTTATAAAGAAGAGGCCGCTTCCATGTTTTTGGTTCAAACTATAAGTTGAAGATGCTGGTTGTTGGCCCGCCCTCTGAACTTGCCCACTAATGTGATCATGTCTCTTCTTTTGATTTGTTGCTTCTTCACTGATCGAAACCACAATTCCCAACAAGTGGGGCTGAGTCATACTGTTTCTTGTCTTCAGCGGTGCATTATGTTTTCAGATAAATTCTGATTGATAAGAACATCATTACCACTTCTGCTTGCGCTTAATAATCTTCTACCCATTTGGTCCATCTATATAATTCTGAGCGCTGAAATGGGCGCCATCTGACCTACAACGATAATGCAAATGAATCAAATCTGACGATTACGCTCAAAGGCCAGTTGTTGGAAGTTCTGTGAGGTGCCCCTCATAAGGAACAATGATGAATCACAGTCTCGTAAACAACATATGAGAATTTTTGCATCCGTTTTCCAGTTCTTAAAACTTACTTTACCATGCCTTTTGGGGGGCGTTATTATGCTGTAATACATCAACTGGGCATACTACAATGTTTCGTTCTTATGTTGCGCTCGCGGCTTGAACAGATGGAATTCTTGTCAAACATTTTTCTGCAGAATGTCTTGTTTTGTTAGTGTTTTATTTGAAGTATGCGCTAATAATCTACTCATTGTTCGTAGTAATGTGTAATGCGTAGCCCCGTGGTGAAAGCAATCACAGTAAGTCTACCATGGCTTGTATCTGCTCGCCAATATTTGACTGTTCTAGGACACTCTAATAGGCTGTAGATTTGTTTCCTCATCCCATTGGAATATTAACTGTTATTGTTGTTTTTCGGTCTTCAAACTGAACAATGAAACTCCTAACAGGAAAGGATATTCCATCGAAGTTTAAGATCATTGATGTATCCCATAGTTAGACACTCTCTCTGCGTTTTTTTGCGGCTAATGCACCTTCGAGAACACACCACATAGAACCTTTTGTTGGCTTATTTTGTATGTTAACATCCTCTTTTTCGGCTACCAATGCTGGAGCACGAATTGTAAGCCTTGCAAAATCGGTCAACTTAGCCTGTTTTAATCTATCACTAAGACTTCGCCCTCTGACCAACCAAGCCGTCATTATAGCTTCTATCGGCGCCACATCAAACAGTGTAACAGCTGCCTGCCCAACCGGGTTTTAATCATTATGAGAAAAATATCATGGGAGTTATTGAGAACCCAACTTCTAATTTTCTTCATTTATTGGTATATATCGATAAAAACACTAACATTACTTAAAACGCGGGGTCTATTGACCATTTTACTTGGAACTTTGAGTAATACTACTACACTGCCTTAACGTAGCATTAATGACTTCAAAACAATATCATCAGCGCTCTTTGATATATCTTCTTGCATTGCTTCAAACAATTCGTCCGGGCCTTAATCGATCTTATCCAGCTATTTCTTGTCTATCTCAAAATATTTATTTAAATCAAAAAAATAATTAATCAAGATCGATGGTCCTTTTTGTTTTAGACTCATAAACAAGATAAACCACCCTTTGGCGTTGAGAATGTGAGCTGTGTGAGCAAGTTTAATGTTTCGTTTACTGGTTTAAACTTTCTTTTTTATCTTTCTGTCCCTGGCTGTTGAAAAAAACTTTCCTTGCCTTTCTTGAAAGATCAACTTTTGTCTTTTTACCTTAAAATCACCTGTAAACACTAAATTCTTCATCCCGTTTTTTGAGTCATATAGTGCTTGAGGTTATGATCAGATTAAAGGACTAAGTTTTTAGCTGTTATTAGTTAACCAATGGCCGTGTGCCGTTTGAGATTTATTTGTTAGTTTTTGCTAGCACACTACACTAATGATCAACAGGCTGAGACGAAAGACAAAACCGCCTAAGGTAAACTGCGGGTTGCCTATGCCCGTTGACGATACCAACACTCGTTCCTGCTGATGCGGCGCATATAGTCCAATGCTTCTTATAAAAATAGGTAGACGCAGTAAAGACAGCAAATACCTTCGTTTAGCTTTGCTGTTATTTGAAAGTCTTCTCTAGTTTTTTGTTTGCATTTGTGTAATGTTGTTAAGCTGAAGGTTGTTACTTCAGGGGTTTCTTTAGCACAAATTGCCTCTATCTCTTCTCTAGTACTTTGGATAACTATCCCTATGGCATGCTTTATTAAAAAGAAAAATAATTAGTAGACTAATATACTTTTATCTCTTTCTTGAATAAGTCACTGCGCATCAATATTAAAAAACAAATGTCATACATGGTTTATCACTCCTTTTGGCTGGTGCTCAATTTGAATTGTTTATTACGTTTTTTAACCTCTCTCTCCTCCACTCCTGTAACTCCTTATCCTCTGGCACCTTAGGTCCCATCCATAAGCCGTATTTCGGTGTTAAATAATCTCGAGTCAACATTGTGAAGGTCAGATCTGTAGACGCAAGTCTACTGTTTTGATTTCTACACACTCCCTCCCCCAAACATTTCTATTTCGTCAAATGATGATAAGGTTTTAAGCCCGCTAGCGTAAATTGGTTAGGACTACCATCAATTGAACATTGTACTTTCTGAGTTTAGATTAAAAAACTTTTCAGTTTGTCTTTTTGATTGTTCTTCATCTTCGCACAGCAAAAAAAACTTTAACAGCATTCCTGCTGGCCCACTAAAACTAAAATTCCATTTAGTTCTGCCCTGCTTTTAGGATATGTTGATTGATGATAGCACTCTACAAAAGAGATATGTAATTTGACTCATATTGTTGCTCTAATCATCCCCGCTAAGGTTAGGTGCTAACAACGTCAAACTCTAACGAGAATTCAGAAAATGCTGTACTTTTGCTTCGGTTCTGATGATCTATAACCTTTGGTAATGCATTAAAAGTTAGTTCATATACAATCTGTCTGTTATGCTCTTTGAAATATGGCGCATAATGTTAACACCAAAATCTAAGGGAAGGAAAACGATTACCCATAACCATATCGTACAGCTAAAAAAACCTTTTTGCCTGCTTTTTTTAGCATCGTCAAGTTCGGCGTCTTTCAAAGTTTAGTCTTCCTTCAGTAGCATTCCTTGAACGCAAGATCGCCCGTTTCATTCCCTTTACCATAAATCGGCAGAAATTAAACATATTCGCATGGTTTTAAAGAAAATTCTTCTTGCCCTCAAGTTTTACAAAATTTTTCTAACGACTGCCCGTCCCAAATTCCTGGACAACTGACCTGTTTGGCTGTTTCTAATCGATTCATTTTGAAATAAGACGCCAGAGCCTGCAACAATCACGCATCCCTCTAGGCTGGAAAATCCTGACAGTAAGAATTTATCCCATCAATAGTAGATATTTATTTGGAACAGTAATATGCCGTTTATTTCCCTGCGCGGCAAGGATTTTCAGTTTTCTATGCGCAAAAGCGAGCCATATACTTCTACATTGTGATAAAACCAAAATAACAAGTTAATTATTTAAAAACATCAGGGCATTGAAGGTGAAGAATTATAATTAGTGATCTTGCACGACATGAGTGATTCCCCGTACAGCACGCACAGCGCTCATCATTGCATGATTAAATTAGAAGGCCGCAAGAACGTGAATTAAACGAAAGTAAGCTCAATCATATACAAAATTAAACAAACCTCCTGAAACTATATACCCTATATATTGAACAAAAGATAACCATTTGTAGTTTAGAACGATATAAAACTTTCCGCTTAGCGCGCAGAAAGGCCGGAGTCCCATCAAATTTGTAGGCATACTACAATTAGACAAAGGCTCCGTGTAAGCGAGCAGATCCCTTCTTTACTGAACCAAAATTAATGTGGAAGCAGTTCCTAAATTCAAAACAACAACAATAACTCCCAACAGTTAACCACAATGCAAAACATTAACCTGAAATTTTAAATCAAACACAGACAGGAATAAAAATGCAATAGAAGCAAAACACTGAGAAGAAGAAGAAACAGCGGTTAAAAACAATACTCGATCCACCGCTACTACCTATGAGAAATTATTAGGCCCTTATCGCTTTTAAGAAACCATCAAGGAAGTATAAAACATTTTAACCAAAACTGACTGATACTAATGACATATAAAAAAGAAGAAAAAAAAATCTGACTGATATGGGCAACTTAGCCTATGTTAAAATGAAAGAGCCAAAAACTTAAAGATCGGGAAATACAAATCAGCAAACTAAAGTGATGACTAATAACCGAGACAATTACAACTCAAGTAACAAGAATATGTGAAAGCTTCGAAAAAATTATATAAAAACACAACGCACTACAAACGAATACAACACTTTTATAGACAGATCAACATTACACTTATAAAAAACAGCCTTAATTTGCAATAAGTACACTGTGATGGCAATTACAGCTTTCAAAGTTCATGCCCCCCCCCATCGCCTCCACCGATAAAATCAGTGGTACAAAAAACACTGATCTCTTCGAGTTTATTAAAAAATTAGCCCGTAAAGCATAGACTCTTTAACCAGTATATTAGGGGTATCGTTAGCGGCCTTTTTCCTACGCAAGCAAATATTGCTTTATGCCTCACTTATCATTATTTCGTAAATTGGTTTAATTATTTAGTAAGATAAAGCATAATCCTAGCCAGTAATCCACAACAACCTATCTTTTCATATTCATGTCATTACTTTTTTTGCGGTCTTCAACTCTTTGGCTTTGGACCTCGGATTGGATACTAATCTGGTTTTTGTTATTGTTTTAATAGTACTGGCCCAGAATTTTATGTCTTTTTTCCCGACTTCTGTTTCATTGCCTCCTAATGATTTTATTGTTGTATTTAATTATTGTTCCTACCGGACTGAGGTCAGAAGCATCATATAAAACAGTGCCAACACAAAATCACTTCGATCTGCTATTTAAATCATTTTGTACCACTTTTAATATCTAGAAAAACATCAAATCTGCAGATGTATGGCTCCTCTAAATTGTCTAAGTATTTTTGTGCATCCAAGCCAGTAGAAGAATCAGTAGCTCGAACTCCTCGTTGTGATTGCGAACCTAGCAAACACACAAACGTAAGAACGAATAGGAGTCGTTATCGTACTATTCCCTCTAATTACCATTAAAGTTCTAAGATAAATGTTCCTTGCTGTTTTATGCTCTTGCTCTATGACCCCTAGTGACCGCCTGTGCCTGAAGAGAAAGAGTGTAAGCCGGATTACAGTCCAATAATAACTTTCTGTGCACCCCCAAATATAAGGGTGCCTAGGAGCCATGATTAAACCAACGTTTTGTCTAAATCTTCTAACCTTAATATTGAATTCGTACAGATCCTTTCAAAAGCCCTTCATGCTATTCTGTTGCTGAAGGGATTAAACTTTTTGTCATTTGCAATGGTGCTTGCATTCATCAAAATACCCTGAAGGTGTAAATAAAAATGAAATCTGATACACTGACCTCACCAAAATCTTGAGATTTTAAGTGATCAGCATACGACAACTCCACACCCAGTTGTTGCACAAAACACAGCAAAGTTTATCTGTTCTGATATGAACTTGCATCGGCTTAATAAACCACACTTTTGCATTTATCTTTTTTAATAGGAGGTTGAAATATTTGGCTAATGGGAATACTCACCTTTTATATAAGCGACAGTCTGGTCACAGAAATGACAAGAGTATCAGTGTTATATTTTTAAGATGGTAGTGCAGCCCCCAACAGATATTTTTGCATCAGTAATTTAAAACGCACTCATTTATTTTTGTGTAAAAAAAATATTTGTAACATGAACAACCCAAAGACGTCCCTTCGTTTTTAGAACACTGTTGATAACGATGCGAAGTAGAATGGTTTGTGCCTTCATGAAATTTTTTACAAGTCGGTATGTTTAATATTACTAAATCCAAGAAAATAATAAGATTCAAAAATATGACATAAAGAATATTAGTAGCCAGTTAACCATACCTGACGTTATACGTTTTTGCTCACTAAAAAGAAAATGATAACGTTAAAACATACTCTCAAACTTAACAATGCAAATTACAACAATGTTACATTCAAACCGAAAAGAAAATAATTACTAACGCTTTTAGTAAAGAGCTAGCTACAATGTTACTTTGCAACTAACAAACAACCCCTTCTTCATATTTTTAGTGTTTACACCAACAAAAACTACTTATGAGGAGAAAGTCCCCGCAATCTTGTATTAACATTCGTACTCTATTTTTTCATTTGGATGATTGACACTGATGAAAACTTATATGATGGACCCTCAAATGTTTAAACTCTTCTCCATCAGAAAGCTGCAATATTGCGATTATGAAAGTATACAATTCCCTAATTTTACAGTTTAAAAGATTAGTTTGTGGAGTCAGCATTTAATATATAAATCACAGACAAAACAGGAATCGTAAAATTGTTAACCTGCCACATTGTTTGGAAATAAAATAATAAATTTACTAAAAAATGGCCGCGCGGCCAGATGAAATCCGGAGTTACTTTAGCACCTTAGTTTAACTTTAGAATATAAAAGGTCCATACAGACTGTAAGAACTTTGAACAGAAAGTGAATAGCCATGGAGGTTTGAGTACACTAAAGAGTGATTATATACCAAAAGGTTTACAGCAAAAAGTTCCTAAAATAGATACAGCTGCGCAATCTAAGAAGCAAATAATTTTGGCAGATGAAATAAAATAGTCGAATCCTGCCCCTCAACGGCACTTAAGAAAAGAACCTATTTAAGAATGGGAAATAAAATTTGAATTTTCATAAGCCCATTTACATTTTTTAGCCGTCCAAAAAGTTGCGAAACATTTTAACTCTGGCCCTTTACATGTAAGTCGTGATCCGGACGACAATAGTCGAATGATGATGGAAAGTAACCGTATAAATTAACAGTACACCTCCACAGAAGTAAACGTTTTAAAGGTTCTTCTAACAAAATTACAGTCTATTCCGCAAATGATTAGGAGAGCGTTCACAATGATATGTGTAATGTCTGTCGTAAAAGATAAGGAGGATTGGGTGTGGCGTATGACGTCCTCTAAAAGGAATTCTAATTACTGGCAAACTTAACGTTGAAAACTTAAAGGTAACGTCGTCATTCCACAATGCGAGGATATTAAGTCCTACAACAACCAGACAAAATTAATATTAGTCTAAATAGAATCAATCTTACAGAACTGAATTGATTAATCTTACACATATTAGACCTTTTAGGATTTTATTATACTGAACAGTTTTTGACATTTGGACCGAGAGCATGATAAAAACCATAACTGATTAGATTAAGTTCTGTTATAAACTTGGACAGTTAAACTTTATACAAAAACCCCACATTTTCATTAATTTGTGGGCAAACTGGTTGGGAAAACAAGATTGTCCTCAACCTATTACAAACATTTATCGTTATAATTTTGCTCATTGTAATTTTCTGTCCAACCTTGAATTAACAAAGCATAAATGATAGAAGGTACATAATGGCCTTGAAGAATATATTGATCCTAGCAATAAGCTAAGTGAGTGTTTTAGAATACTTTATAATTTTTTTAAGGGAACGCAAAACTATTATTATAGATGACTGTTCACAGAAAAGAACATAGTTAAAAAAAAGAAAAACTTTGTCAAAACTAGCCTTTAGCGGAAGACATGCTGGGATAGTGTTGTTTTTAATTCCAAAAATATTCTCTTTTAAAAGACTTTAAGAACATTAAAGACCTGTAGTGTTTATTCACATGGAAAACAGAGACGCATTTGATGAATGTAGCGTGAAAATATGTTATTGAAATGATCAAGAAAACACAGGAATCTCAAAAACTGAAATCTGAAAAGTTTAGTAGAATTAGTATTGAAAACGGATAATCCTACACAGTATGTCTGGTTTGTAGATAATCGTATTTTGGTTATTGAAGTTTACTTGTTCAAGAACTATAATAGTCTTTCTGGATCCGCCGGTCAACTGTTGATACCGGGGAGCCAAACAGACTTTTATAGTTCTCTCATGGCATTTCCAAATGCATCTGACAAGGAAAACTCATTAGATGAGGAAATCGCGCTTCATTTCCAATGTCCTCACTGTTCACGTCTTTTGCAACAGAACAACGACCATTCCGTGTAAGCACATGTCAGTTCTGCGATTTCCGTCAGTACAATACACGACATCCCGGAAAAGACCTTTTCCTTTCCGGAGAGTGGTGAACATCAACCGTGCCAGACACCTTTAGGTCCAGTGCGTGGACAAGGACGAAGTTCACAAGATTTGACAGTAAAATTGTCCGCCAACCAAACCATGCGTTGCCATTTTAAGGCAAATCCATTTGAAACAGGACTGTCCTAGCACAAGAAGTGAGCAAAGACTGATTTTATTTCCACGACATGTTGAAGAGGTCTTGTTTTGGCACCGAATCAGTCCATTCATGTCTTCGTTTGGAGATTGTGCCATTAATGAGTTTAGAAGTTCTGTTTTGGCGAGATACAGTTGCAACCACATGCTGTTAAGGAAATCTTTGTTCACTATAACGGACCAATATCTTGACACTGTTCAGAGATGCAGATACGTTTTGGTGGAAAAATTGAAACTTTTCCACGATCAACAAAACAGTTCCGTTGGTACACCATACTAATCCGTCCGCTTACCATCTTGTTTATGTAAAATGCTGTTTGCGATTTGATTTTGGAAAGCCCCCCAGGTTCATGCAGTACATGGTGGTGCGGAATCTTCTTCCTTTCTCATCAGTCAAGAATCAAAAGTTAGAAGCAGAAAAACCAACAAAACCTCAGAGGTTGCAAAAGCTGAATGAACTTAAAAGTTTACCCAGAGTTTTGAAGACCTATGCAAGAAGCACGAGACTTGACGACTATAACTTTCTTACTGCAAAGCAAATGTCGCTGACAAACCATGGGACAAGCTGACGTACATACTGGACTCTGACTCCTCCTACAGGCATGTACCTAACAAGAAAACAAAATTTCCTGGAGTGAATTACAAAGTGATAAAGGACAAATGCTGAAAAAGTATTCCATGTAAACATCTACAAAAGTATGATGAACTAACAAATGTTTCCATTAATGATCAATTGAATGGTGTGGCCAGTGTCAGAAACAAGTGGCTGTTTACAGAAAGCATTGATTCTGGATTTTGTACCTGATGCACTTACAGAGACAAGCAAAGACTGTACAAACAACAACTGAGGATTGTTAACATCTACCATTAAGATGATACTGTACTTCTGCCGACCACTCTTATCGGTCAAGGGAGAAATATCGTATGTTTGTGTGATGATCTGTCTTTGATTCAAAGAACAATTGAATATATTTTGAAGGACCTGATACCCCAGGGACAGTGCACAGCAATTGAACCCATACTATTCACTTGACTACGAAAAAACCCATCCGATCAAACCATACCCCCCTCCCTTAGCGAAAAAACAGTTGTCAAAAAGATCAAGTAATGCTCGGGTTAAAGCTATTGACCCTCCATCGCACCATACACTCACAATTGATTGTGGACAAACCTGATGGCTCGTGGTGGTTTTGCAGCGATTACAGAGTTAAACAAAACACTGTGTTTTTGAGGCAGAACCGATCCCAGACATTGAGGAATTTCTTTGTCAACTGTCTAAGAAAAGTTTTGTCAAAATAAGATTGACTAAAGGAAATCGGCAAATCCCAATGCTGTAGCACACAAGGAACAAACAGCTTTCAGACACCTTTTGGACTGTTTCAATGGACGAAAATTCATTTTGGATTACAAACGCCCCAGCTTCTTTTGCCAAATGATGCGTGCACTATATCTTCAGATGTGAGCAGTAAATTTTTTGTACATTGTTGCTTGCTGCAGAGTCATGGAATACTTCGAAAACGTGGAGAGTGTTTGTTGTTGTTGTAAACCCGAATTTTGTCTGAACGCTAGACCGTCCAAAATTCGTCGCTGGATTCAAGACACTTGAGTTTTTGGGTCATGTTCATTCTGTTTTGGAAAATGACACCTAGGAAAAGAAAGTAGAAAAAGATCTGGCCTTGAAAGAACCCACTACAAAAAAAACAGATAAATCCACTCCTTGGATTGTTGTCCTATTACAGAAGATATGTAACAACACTTTGCGTCCTTGACACCCATTTAGTACGTAACTAAAAGAACAAAACAAAAAAAAATATCGCTGGTCAGATGAGTCCAGAAACCAAATGTGTTCAAGACACCCTCAATCATTCCCGTGCTGCTTTTGGCCCCTCTCGAGATATTTTGTTTTGAGAACTGATGCCACTCCAAAGCAGGGAGATGTACGTTCAAAAAGGAATATTTACAACCCGTCAAGATCAAGACAAATGTTCTCAAACACACAAATCAAATACTCAACAATTGAGATGAATGTCTTGCCATTTGTTTGGCTTGTGGAAATTTGGCCAGATTCCTAACTTGAAGACAGTTCGGTTACAACAACCACAGCCAATTGAACGTTTTTTGCATCGTCCCAAGACCAAAAATACAGCTGTTAAGATGCTTTGTCAGTGCAGGAGTTCAAGTTTAAATTGAGCCATTACCTAGAACTCAGAATTCATGGCAGATTTTCTGTCCCCAGCGTGAGTGCACAGTATCCTTCATGCAGCTTAACTGAATAAAAGGAAAGACTTTCTTCTGCTGTTGATTTCATTGTGACAGCCTTTATGGACATTTTCGCAGTGTTATGTCTGCTCTACTGTCAATCTGAATTAATAAGGGTTGTGGTTGATCCTTTTCCAAAAGTGCATATGTATTGGCATTGGTGTCTCATTGTAGGATGCTGCTTTGGGAATGTGTGCAGAATACTTCATTTGATGTCTTACAAGTGTTGTTTTTTCATGTCGGTCCATTGTGAAGAATGAAAAAAAATGTTTAACTTTCGAGTGGACTACTATATTGTATATTATTGCTTGAACAAAGACTTTTCACTTACCAAATGTTTTTCTCATCAAGTGAGTCATGAGGAAATTCCCATTTTGTGAGGATGTTGGGACACATGATTATGTGACAACAGGCTAGAAAAAAAACTGTTTACATTTTGGTATATATAAACATGATTGGCATTTGGAATAATCAGTATCATATGTTTATGGTCTTCGTGATGTGTGACTTGTGATTTCTGGTGATGGAGTATGAATTTCTTTTTAAAAACTAAACAAAACTGATTGTACATTTTGTTTTCAATTGTGGATCTTTATGATGTTCATAAAGGTTAGTTCTATACATTAATGGAAACTCTTGTATAATGATTGATGGCTGAAGTTGTACATTAACTAGATATGTATGTGTATTTAAAAAACAGCATTTCTTGGCGAGGTTTTTTTCACCCCAGGATGGGGGGAGGGGGGGGGGGTCATGTGATGAAGTCTCACATGGCGACATGTGACGTTCCGTCGCATACGCCCTTATTTGTTATAAAGCATTTCCCTAGGTAGGGAAGAGGAGAGGTAAAAGAAAAGACAATTTACGTGGCCTGACCAGTGTGATCGGTGTCACTGGTGGCTATGAAAACAGTTCAGTAAAATAGATGCAGGGTGATTATTGGTTTAATGGACGGACGTTGTCCATTGGTCAAGTAACCAAGGGCTGGTAATGCGTAGAGTTAGATGAGTAATCAATCAGAAAGAGCACAGGAGGGAAAAATAAGGTATAGGAAGGAGATGGCTTGGGGTCACTGACCAGACAGGTTGTTTGGAGCTTGCAGAGCGAGTTTTTCCTGCAATCTACCATTACCAGGTGAGGTATAGACAGATGGGGAGAGAAGAGAGAGAGAGAGAGAGAGAGAGAGAGAGAGAGAGAGAGAGAGAGAGAGAGAGAGAGAGAGAGAGAGAGTTAAGAAAAGGGAAAAAGGGAAAGAATTTATCATTATTCAGATTTTGAAATAGATTACTTACACGGACTTCATTCGTGTTTCAGCCCTTCCCGGTGCTGTGGCAGCACCAGTAATGGTACAGGCAAGTTACGTAACAACAGTGCTGTGGCAGCAAAAGTAATGGTACAGGCAAGTTACGTAACAACAGTGCTGTAGCAGCACCTAATTGCGAAGAGGAGGACGACTGTCGGAGTCGTGAGAGAATTTAGAGAATTTGTCATGTTGACCCACAGTGAATGTTGATTGTCCCCTGGATCGGAACTCAGATGATATTCCTATATTTTAAGCCATCTTTTTTTTATTCTTATTACTCCTTTGGAAAAATTAAACATCTTTTCCATGAGGAGAGAAAACCGTTTTTAAAGCGATATATTTGGGAACAATACAGATTTAAATTGATATGAAAATTTGGACCTAGCTAGTGGATCTGTGGAATGTCTGTACCACTGGAGTGAAGCGACAACAAATTTAAGATTGAAAAGTTGATTATTGGTTTAGTAATACATTCCGGAGGGAGCGTGAGAAAGAAGAGTTTTGTAGTGGGCCTTCGGTGTTTTGGAGAGATGTGTTGAACGGAGTGAATGCTGAGCTGATGTGCGCGTAATGCATGAGCTCAGTTAAAAAAGTCTGCAGTTCTGAGTTACAGAAATACATTGTGGAGTTTGTGAGTTTACACATGAAGAAACTTGTTGAAGAATACGATGTACAAATCCTGAACAATGGAACCATACTCAGTTTAGTATCTGTAGTAATTTTAATAGGTTTTAAAAAGATATCTTTCTACTTGAGTCCAGTATACAGACGTTCCCACTTAATCACTGCTGCTGGAGTAATTTTAGAACCAAGTAGGATCGATTTAATACTTTATCTTTCTGGATCAAGGTCCATACTTTATTTTCCCCATCAGTAACATGTGCTATGTCTTCTCTGTTATTGAGAATTTCTTAATATTTTCGAATAGCTCTGATGATTCCGTCATACGCCAAAAATTCGTTTTTATAATGTTTGAGTATTTTGTCTTAAAATCATTAAAGGACAGAAAATTTCCATTTGCATCCACTAAATGGTTAATTTTTTGTTACGCCTGCTTCTACCCATTTTATAATGTAGATCACCTTATTGTCCCTTTTTATGTTTACATTGTAATGAATATATTCTGACAGAAATTCTTTTATATTTGAAGGTTTACACTTTGAGCAGAACTTTTTATGGTGTCTAACAACAATTTGGTCTATATTACTAGAAAATTTTATGCCCAGAACCTTAAAGATACCAGGATTCCATTGGAAGGTCCTGTCCCTAAAGTATTGAATTTGATTTTTTCCACTTCCAATCCACACTAGTTGGATTTTATCACTATACATTTTTGAAGCCTGACACCTGTGCATATTCATCAAGATTAACTATAGTTGCCTTCAGAGACTGTTCAGAACCTTCAAGTAGCAGCAAAATATCGTCTGCAAACTGTGACCGGAGAAATTCTGTGTTTTTTTTTTTGCTAATGCCTTTAACATCTTTACATTTTCAAATCATCAATGATAAAATCTCTGTGCATATTAAATATAAGTAGGGAGACAGCGGGTCCCCCTGTCTGCGCCCTCTTTCAAGTTTAAAGCGGGTAGAAAACTGACCATTTACCAGAACGCATGGTGTGGTATTCATAAACAATGTTCGAAACCACTGAACAATACTAGGTCCGAAATCAAAAACATTCAAACATTTTTCAAAAAGACTCAAGAGACACTGTCAAATGCTTTCTCAAAATCAATCAGCATTAAGAGACCAGAAATGAGTGTTTTTTCAGTGTAAAGCATAATATTGTATAGCAATCGTATATTTCTCCAATGTAACGACTTTGATAAAGCCCTTCTGACAGACATTTATAATGCTTGGTAAGACTGTTTGTAATCTTGCAGATATGCAAGTGGAAGCTATTTTATAGGAAACATTTAACAAGGATGCTGGGCGCCAATTTTTGTTTAATAAATTATTTGGGTTTTTCCTCTTTGGGTAAACACACTATGATTCCTTGTCTCTGTGAGACTGAAAGTTGTCCACAGTCGTAGCCTGAAACAACTGATCTGACAAGAAAGTGACCAATGTCTACAAAAAAGAACTTAAGGAATTCAACAGTGAATCCGTCTGACCAAGGACTTTTTGTCATTTTGCTTTTTTTTTTCAGTGCTTTTGCAGCCTCACTGTACGTGAGCGGTCATTTAATGCTCTCTCTTGCATCACAAGAAATTACTGGGACATCTGGCAAAAGATGGTTAAGGTTAATATCATTAACCTCTCTGTAACTGTAGAAACTGTGGTAAAAGGTCTGGACTTCTGACAAGATTGTATCTTCGTCTGATATAATATCACCATTGCCATTGTCAAGGTAACTCATCGATTTGTCTACAAAATTTCTTTTTTCCAAGTTGCTAAAATATTTGCTGTTTTTGTTAACCGTCTTTTAACCATCTAAATTGGAAATGAAATGAGGCAGGGAACAGTAAACAATAAACAGTAAACACGTGCGGTAACGTTTGCTCCCATAAGAAAACCTAACACGGAGTAACTTTTATTTACAGTGCCAAGGACATCCACGCTGTTGGTTCGGATGAGGAATTTACACAGGCCCTCGATGCCAGGCGCCTGAAACTCAACCTGCCACGAGCAAACGAAACTGAAGATTGGGAGAAACTGGATGCAAAAATCGTCCAAAGACTCGATGCACTGATAGGGAAAAGCACCCTGGAACACAAACTAGCCACATATGGGGACATTGTGTATGCCACATGTAGAGACGCCTATGGAGTAAAACTACCCAAAGAGAAAACACCTCCAAAGAAATCCAGACGCCAAGAAAAGATGGACAAGATCAGAGTCCAAAAGAACAACCTCAAGAAGCAAATGAAGACCGCACTGCCAGCTGAAAAACAAGGCTTGGAAAAACTGTGGGAAGACCTGAAAGAAAAACACAGCGCCCTCAGCAAAGCGGAATCTGCGAGGAAGAGGAAGAGCAAAAAGAAGAAGACACAAGAGCGCTTCTTCAGAGACCCCTTCCAGTTTGCCAGAACACTGTTTGAGCAGCCAAAATCTGGGACCCTAAGTGTGGACAAAGGAGTTCTTGAGCAGCATCTGAGGAAAACATACTCTGACTCACAGAGCAAAGCACCACTCGACATTCAAGGTCTGGTGTGGCCAACCAACCCTGAGGAACAGTTCAATGGCAAGCCTCCAACACTGGCGGAAATCAAGAAGGTGGTCGACAAAGCCAGAGCCAAATCATCACCAGGGCCAAACGGAATACCTTACCAGCTTTACAAGAAATGTCCCAAGGTGCTGGAGTGGCTCCACAGGCTGCTGCGATCGGCTTGGAGAAACCAGAAGATCAGCGGCCAGTGGATGACGGCAGATGGTGTGTACATCCCCAAAGAGCAAAACTCAAGTGACATCAGCCAGTTCAGGCCAATATCACTACTGAACGTCGAAGGGAAAATCTTCTTCTCTGTCATGGCAGCAAGGCTGACCAAGTACCTGATGGAAAACAAGTACTTGGATGTGTCAGTCCAGAAAGGTGGCATCCCAGGCGTGGTTGGCTGTGTAGAACACGCCACAATGATCTGGGACGCAATCCAAAAAGCAAAAACAGAAAAGAGAGACCTGGACGTAGTGTGGCTTGATCTGGCAAACGCATATGATCTGTGCCCCATGA
>JAFLJL010011626.1:0-14758 GCA_018398815.1 Conus ventricosus
ATAAAGTTTGTATCATTAAAAGTTAGTTCGTATGAAATCTGTTTTTTAATGCCCCTTGAAGTAGGGCGCATGCGCTTTTAACACTCAAAATCTAGGGAATGGAAAAGCGATTACCATACGCATAACTTACAGCTAAAGCCTTTTTGCTGCTTTTAGCACCTGAGGCAAGTTCGGCGCCTATTATAAGTTTTAGCGCTTCTTCATTGCCGATTCCTTGAAACGCAAGATCTTCCCTTTCATTCGCGGTTAGCCATAGATCAGAATAGGTTAAAAATATGTCTGCATTGTGTAAAGAAAATACTTCTTGCCCTCAAGTTTTACAGAAATTTTCTTAACGATTGCCTGTCCCAAATTCTGGACAACTGTTCTGGTTTGGTCTGTTGTTGAAGCGAGTTCTATTTTGAAAGTAAGCCGTGCAGAGCCTGGCACAATCAAATCATCCGCTCCTAGTCTGGAAATCTAACAGTAAGAATTTGATCTGCATCAATAGTAGATGGATTATTTGGAACAGTAATATTCCGTTTATTTCCTTCACGCCGCGGGGTTCTTTCAGTTTTCTATGCGGGTCAAGAATCGAACCATATACTTGTGACATTTTTATAAAACAAAATAAAAAGTTAATTATTTAAAAACATGGCAGGAATTGGAGATGAAGAAGATTATGATATTAGTGATCTTGGAGACGCCGACATGGATGAAAGGACTCCTTTGACACAGCACCGCTCAGCGCTCTAATTGCAGGATGAATTTGAGGGGGCGCAAAGGCGTGAATTAACAGAATATAAGGTCAGATCATTATACCAAAGTTTAGAACTAGAACCTCCCGAAACTATATACCCTGATGATTTTGAACTAAAAGATAACCATTTGTATTTTAGAAACGACAAAGGAGAACGTGTTCCGCTTACGTATAAACGAGACTCATCAAGTTTGTAGGCGCGGATACAATTAGACAAAGGCTCAGTGCAAGCGAGCGAAATCGCCTTGGCTTTACTAAACCAGAATTAGATACGGAGGCAGTTGCTAAACTTCAAAACACACTACAAAAACTCCCAACAGATAACCAAATGCAAAACATAGAACTTCAAGATTTAAGTCAAACAGCGGACGAAGTAAGAAATACAGTAGCAGAACTCACTGAGAAGAAGAAACAGCATTAAATACTATACACGAACCACGCTCCCTGAGAGAGAATTATTAGGCCTTGATCGTACTTTAAGAACCATCAAAGGCGAATTAACAAACAATGTAGCAAAACTAGGTGAACTAGATGAGCATATAAAAAGAGAAAAAGAAAAACTCGCTGAGACTGACGACCGCATCGTAGGGCGTGAGATTAAAGAAAGAATAGCCCAAAGACTAAAAAATCTTGAGCAAGAAAGATCAGCAAGACTAGAAGTGCTAACTACTAACCGAGACCAATTACGAACTCAAGTGAATAGAATAAGAGAAACTATCGAAAAAATTTTATATGAAGACGCAACGCTAGCAGAACGAATACGAACACTGTTTAGAGAGCAAGGAGTCACATTAGCAAGCGTTATAACAGCCTTAGGTTTTGCAATAAGTACACTGGTGATGGCTATTACAGGCGGTGGTGGAGGGCAAAGTTCAGTGCCTCCATCACCATCGCCTGATAAATCATGGGTAAAAAACAGCTTGATCATCTTGCGAGTTTATTAAAAAAATTAGCTGGTAAAGCTATAGACTCTTTACCAGGTATATTAGGGAGTATCGTTAGCTGGCTTTTGTCTACTGCAAGCAAAGTAGTTGGCTTTATGGCGGAGCACTTATGGCATTAGTTCTCTTAATAGTTGGGTTACTATTTAGTAAGATAAAGACCAAGTAAACCTAAAGCAGTTAATCCAACAACAAACGCTGTCTTTTCATATTCATGGTTATTATTATTTACTTCAACGGTCTTTGGGCTTTGGGCCTCGGGATTGGATGACTTAATCTTGGGGGTCATAGTGTTTTTTTTTATTGTTTGTACTATTACTGGCCCAGAATTTATGTCGTTTTTCCCAACCTTCTGTTCATTGCCTGCCACAATGATTTCTTATTGTAGTTTATTATTGTACCTATCTGGAGTCTAAGGTCAGAAGGTAGCATGTATAAACCAGTGCCAACAGCAAAGTCTACTTTCGATCTTGCGTATTGTAAAACATTTTGGTACCTTTTTATACTTGAATCTAAATCAAACTGTAGAATTAATGGCGTCCTCCAAATTTGCTAAGTATTGTTTTTGTGCATCAAAGCCAGTAGAAGAATCAGTTATGCTCGACCTTGTCTGTGCTTGCGAACCTAGCAAACACCAAACGTAAGTACGAATAGAGTCGTTTATTCGTACTATTCCCGCTTGAGTTAGGCCCTCAGATGTGTCTAAGATAAATGTTGTCCATGCTGTTTTATGCTCTTGCTCTATGGACCCGAGGTGAACACCTGTGCCTGAAGAAAAAGATGTGTAAGGAGGATTCCAGTCATAGTTATACTTTCTGTGCACGCCCCACAAATAAGGGGTGCCTAAGCCATGATTAAGATCCGACTTTTGTCTAAAGTCTGTCTTAACATTAATATTGAATTCGTTACAGATCCTTTCAAAAGCCTTCATGTCTATTTGGTTGCTAAATGGATTAAACGGTTTGTCATTTGGTAATGGCGCTTGCAATTCAGACAAAATACGTCTAAAGGTGTAATAGAAATGAAATCTGTACACTGACCTCACCAAAGGATCAGGATGATTTAAGTGATTAGCATACACACTCCACACCCAGTTGATGCACAAAACACAGCAAAGTTTAACTGGTTTGATAAAACTGCATCGGATGACTGAACCACACTTTCGCGATGTAGTCTTTTTTAATAGGGGGGTTAAGATATCTGCTTAATGGAGTACTCACCTTTTTATGAAAAGTGACAGTCTGGGTCACAGCAATGACAAGAGTATCAGTTGCTATATTTTTAAGATTGTAGTGCGGCCCAACAGAATATTTTGCATCTTTAGTATATTTGAACGCGATCATTTTTATTTCGTTTAAAAAAATGTTTGTAACAATAACAACTCAAGACCGTCCTCCTTCGTCTTTAGAACATGCTATTGATAACGATTGCGGAACCAAAATGGTCGCGCTCCATGAAATTTTTTACAAAGTCGTATGGTTTAATATAACTGAATCCAAGGAGAATAATAAGATTAAAAAATATGACATGGAAGGAAACTTAGTTAGCCATTAATCATACCTGATGGTTATTACGGATTTTGCTCACTAAAAGAAGCAATGAGTAACTTTGACATTACTCTCAAACTTAACAATGCAAATCTAAAAACAATGTTAACATTCAAGTCTGAAAAAGAAGTAGTAGGTTACTATTTTGATGGAGAGCTAGCTAAAATGTTAGGCTTTTCACTAACAATCGGGACTTTCATAGTTTTAGAGTTGCGCCAGACAAAACTACTTATGAGGGGGAAAGTCCGCTCGATCTTGCAGTACATTCATTACTCTATGTTCATTTGGATGAGCTGAGCACTGATGAAAACTTATATGATGGAAGGCCCTCAACTGTTTTAAGAGCTCTTCCGTCAGGGAAAGCTGCATATTGCGATTATGAAATTATACAATTCCCTAATTTACAGTTTAAAAGATTAGTTTGTGGGAGGGTCGGATCATTTAATATAAAGATCAAAGACAAAACGGGAAAGTCGTAAAATGTGATAACCTGCACATTGTTTTTGGAAATAAAATAATAAACTGTACTAAAAATGTCGCGTGGACCAGAAGAATCCGGAGTTACATTAGCGCCTGTGAGGTGTATAACTTTAGAATTAAAAGACCTTGCAGACGTTGCGGACTTTGAACAGAATGGTGAGATAGGCACTTTGTATGGTTTTGAGTACACTAAAGATGGTGATTATAAACGCAAAGAGGTTGGCGACAGCAAAAAGTTTCCTAAACTAGAACAACTGCGCAATCTAGAAGCAAATAATGTTGGCCAGTATGAATATAAAATAGTTCGAAAACCTGACCTCAAATGGCACTTAGAACCATATTTAGAATGGGAAATAAAATTTGAATTCATAAGCCCATTTACATTTTTTAGCCGTCAAAAAAGTTTCAGAAAAGCATTCAACTCTGGCCCTTTACATGTAAGTCTTATGCCAGATGACAATAGTCGGAAAGAGATTGAAATAAAGCCGTATGGGAATAAACAGTACATCCTCCACAGAAGAGAAACGGTTTTAAAGGATGCGTCTACAAAATTACAGTTCCCTTTCCCAAAAATGAAATTAGGAGATGCGTTCAAAATGATATTTGAAAATTTCGGGTCTTAAAAGATGTAAAGGGAAGGGGGGCTGGGGGCGAAAAGTGACAAAATTCAAAAAGGGAAATTTTCAATTAGCGGGCAAAACTTAGACTTTTAAAAACTTAATTTTCCGTCGTGGGTTCTTAAAAAAGGGTGAGGTATTAAGGTAAAACAACAACGAAAAAATCAATTTTAGTCAAATAAAAAACAATTTTACAAAAACTTTTTTGGGTTTTTAAATCTTAAAACTTTTAGCCCTTTTTAGGATTTTATTTTTATTTAACAATTTTTAAACAGAGAGCATGATAAAAACAATAACGGGTTAGATTAATTCTGTTAAAAAAACAAAGGGCAGTTAAACTTTAAAAACAAAAACCCCTCATTGTTCTTTAAATTTTGGGGGAAAAACTGGTTGTGGGAAAACCAATTTTTTTCCTCGACCTGTTACAAACAGTTTATCTTTAAAATTTTGATTATTTTGGGGTTTTTCTGCCCAACATTAAATTGGAACAAACATACCAAAAGAAAGTTTTTTGGGAAATGTTTGATAACATATTTTTTTTTGACCCCCAGCAAAAAAGGGAGTAATGTTTAGAAGGGTTTTAAAAAATTGTTTGAGGGAACGCAAACGTTTAATTTTTTTTGATGCCCCCTTTTTCAGCAAAAGAGACATAGTTAAAAAAAAAAAAAAATTTTGGCAAAACTAGCCTTTAGGGGAAAAGCCTGCTGGGAAAAGTGGGGGGATTTTAGGGCAAAAATTTTCTGGGTTTTTTTAAAAGATTTTAGGGGAACATTAAAAAGACGTAGTTTTTTTCCCCTAAAAGAAAGAAAATGCATTTGATAAATTGTTTGCGGTGAAAATGATGTTATTAAAAATGCCCGGGGAAAAAAACGCGGGGTTTAAACAAAAATTGAAATCTGAAAGTTTGTAAATTAGTTTTGGGAAAAGGGAAAACCCCTACCCGTAGGGTTTGTTTGTAGTTTAATCGTTTTTTTTGGGTTTTAATTAAAGTTTAACTTATCAGAAACGGGAAAAAGGGGCTTTCTGGATTTCACCCCGGGTTTCAAAACCCGGTTTTTTGAGACCGGGGGGGCCCCGGAATCCCCCTTTTCCTGTTGTCTAAACCCGGGAAACCCATAAAACCGGGTGGGGGCCCCAAACCCCCCCTAGAGTGTCAGGGGGAAAAGGGGCCCCGAAACACTTGCTTAAAGGGGGGGTTTCCTTTCTGGGGGACTCTCTGTTTGCCACGCTCCCCCAGGGTTTTTCTTTCTACTGATGCATGGGAAAACCCAAATTAAACTTCCGGGAATACCCGGAGGACGTCCGGGAAAGCCCCGGGGACACGGGGAAAAAGACCAAACCCCAAGGGTTTTTGGGGGCGGGCTCCCCACTTTCCCTTTAATCATGTGGTACTAAGTAAAAAAGGGAAAAAAGATTTCCCGGGATTCACCAAAAGGGGGGAAGAGAATGTTAACCCATCGGGGGCCTCCCCCAATCAGGGACTGCAAACCCCAAAGGAAACTTTTAACATGGACCAAATGGAAATCCTTGGGGCCCTTGGAAAGCTTTCGCTACCACCCGTGGGCATGAAGATCCACAGAAAAAAATGGGATGTGTAAAGACTCATCTGAATGAGCAGTAGCGCACTGAAATCAGCAGTTAAACTTTTGGGAAAGCCCAAGGGCCGGATCAAAACCCCCGTGCCAGGCATCCACGCTTTTTTTTTCCCGGTTTTAAATTTGCACAGGCCCCAAAGCCAGGCCCTTTTGAAACCCAACCTGCCACGAGAAAGCGAAACTGAAAAATTGGGGAAAGGAAAGGGATGAAAAAACCCGTCCAAAGACTCGATGCACTGATAAAAAAAAGGGCACCCGGAAACAAACAAGCCACATAAGGGGAATTTTTAAATGCCACATGTAGAGCCCTTTTGGGATTAAAACTCCCCAAAGAGAAAACACCTCCAAAAAAAACCCCAGACGCCAAGAAAAGAGGGGAAAAATCAGATTTAAAAAAGAAACAACCTCAAGAAGAAATAAAGACCGCACTGCCAGCTGAAAAAAAAAAGGGCTTGGAAAAACGGGGGAAAGGGCCCTAAAAGAAAAAAACACACGCCCCGAAAAGGGGAAAATCTGCGAGGAAGAGCAAAAAAGAAGAAGACACAAGAGCGCTTCTTCAGAGACCCCCTTCCCGTTTGCCAGAAAAACCCGTTTGAGCAGGCCAAAAAATTGGGGGCCCTAAAAAGGGGGACAAAGGAGCACATCTGAGGAAAACTACTCGGGCTAAAAGAGCAAAGCACCACCGACATTAAGGCTGGGTGGGAAACCAAACCCCGAGGAACATTCAATTTGGGAAGCCTCCAACGTTGGGGAAATCAAGAAGGGGGGGTCGACCCAAAAACCCGAGCCCCAAACATCACCCGGGCCAAACGGGGAAAACTTTTTTTCCGCTTTACCCAAAAATGTCCCCAAAGGGGCTGGGGTGGCTCCAAGGCGCTGCGATTTGGCTTGGAGGGAAAAAAAGAAATTTAGCCGGCCGTGGGTGACGGCAGATTGGGGTGTTTCATCCCCAAAAGCAAAACCCCAAGTGACAAACAGCCCAGTTCACCAAAATCACTACTGAAAGTCGAAGGGAAAATCTTCTTCTCTGTTTATGGCAGAAAAGGCTGACCCAAATACCTGGGAAAAAAAGTACCTTTGGGTTTTGTTTAGTCCCCCAAAAGGGGGCATCCCCAGGCGTTTGGGGGCTTTTTTAGAACACGGGCCCCAAAGATCTGGGCCAAACCAAAAAGCAAAAAAAAAGAAAAGAGGAGCCCGGGCCCAAATGTGGCTTGAAAGGCAAAAGCATATGGATCTGTGCCCATGAGTTTTACGTTGGCTCTTAGGTTTTACCTTTGCCAAAAACATCCGCGACATGCTCAAGGGAAAAAAATTCAATTTTGGGTTTTTAATCGGGGTTTTTAAACCCAAGGGGGTTTCACAAAATGATTGGATCAAAATTGGAAGGGGGAAATTTCAAAAGGGCGTTGGGAATTTCCCCGATAAATGTTTTTGTGTGGCAATCGACTCAAACTTGAAAGCAGCAACAAAAAAAGCGGGGACCAAAAAAGACCTTTTGGGGTTGGGTAAAAAGATTGCCTCCTTCAAAGGGCCCTTTTTGGATGACCAAAAGTGATTTCATTTTCCCGAGAAGACGAGACACGTCATGTGTTTGAGAGGCTTTAACGACATAGTTTTCCTCATCCAGAATGAAAATTCAAAAACCCAAAAAAATCACGGAAATCTTCCCCAATGGGGGGAATGGAAAAAGTGGCCGAATCTGTGGTCTTCAGTTTTGCCAAAACCCGGCCATTCCCAAAAGCAAGAAGAGCAAAACAAGAGCCTTTGGGAAATGGGTTTTAAGGGTACGCAAAAAAACACAAAGAGCAAAAAACCAAGCAGAAGGGGGAAAGAAGGCTTGGAGACCATTGAAACCCTTGGGCTCCCCGGCAAAAACAGGGGTTTGGGGTCTGCATTCCCTTCTTGAAACCCAAGCTCCCATGGCCCCTGATGATTTACGACATCTGCGCCGCACAGTGGAGGAATGGGAAACCAAAATCCAAAAAGTTTACAAGGAAAAAAGGTTGGGGTCCCCAACCCTTTTCTGACGGGCATCGCGCTGTATGTCGCCCAAACAAAAAAACAAAATACCCCCGAAATCCACCCCCCCCCCCAAAGGGAAAAAAAGCCGGGAAGACAGACTTCAAAACATGCTGGAGGGGTCAGGAGACAAGGTGGTAGAAGCAATCAAAACCCCAGTGAAGCAGGCAGAAAAAGAAAAGTTCAAAAAAGGCGATTTGGTTTTTGCAATAGAAAGTTATCAAGGGTCAAAAGGGAAAAAACAGGATAACACACAGACCCAAAAGACAAGGGGTTGGGGGGGACCAAAAAATGAAAGGTTTGGAAAAAAGGCCCAAAGGGAAAAACCAAAAGAGACATGGGTGATTTAGGAGATGAGAAAAGAAAAAAGACAAAAAAAACTCCAAAAGCCCGTCCAGCAGAGCCAGCAAGGGGGAATTTGGGCAGCGGGGAGAATGCACTCCAAAAAGTCTAACTTGGAATGACATTTGGCCCCATGGCCCCTCTCAAAGGGCAGCTTTCATTCTCCCGATCTGCATATGACCTTCTGCCCTCAAATGCAAAAATGGTGAAGTGGGGGAAAACCCGACGGGTCCCGCATGCCCCCTCTGCCAAGAAAAACAAACAGGGTTGGGGCAGTTCTAAGCTCATGTAAAGCAGCCCCGGCTCAAGGGGGGGTACACATGGGGGCACCCCAACCAAATTTTCAAAAGATTGTACAAGTAGTCTGGGCCTATTTCCAAAAACCACAAAAGGGGGAAATCAAGGGGCTCCCAAAAACACCCCAACATTCTTCACGGCAGGAGGGAGCCCAAAACATGGCCAAGAACAACGTGCCAAACCCAAAAAATTCAGCAGAATCTGCTGGATGGGGCAGTTTACGGGGTGGCCTGCAAAACCTTTCCCCGAATGGAAGGGGTCCCCCCAGAGTTCCCTCAGCAAAAGTGGGATGAGACCCCAAAAAATAGAAATCCACTCTAAATTTAACCAAAACAGCTGATCCCTGATCGATTTACGGTGCCATAATTTAGAACAAAATGGAGGCAGCTCAAATCTACAAACGAAAATATGCGATCTGGCAAAAACCTGAGGAGAGAAGGTATCAGGTCAAAATCCTCATTCAGAAATTGGGCTAGGGGGGTTTTTAGGAAACCCTCTGAAAACAGCCTCATGAAACAGCTCCTCAGTTTTCAGGGAAGGAAAAAAAAAAAGCCCCGAAAACAATGGCAGAAAAACGCAGAGAAAGGGGTTTAAACTGGATTGGTTAAGGGGGAACAAAAGTGAACCATAAGGGTTAATTTCCTACAAATATCAGGTGTCCCTGTGGCTCAGTTTGGGTTAAAACGCGAGTCATTCAGTAGAAAATGAGCATATCCAGAGGGTTTATGGGTTCGAAAACCCAGCCTTTGGGTCGTCCCCCAAAATGGGGGAAAAAAAAGGGGGGGGGGGGGGAGGGGAGGGGGCATCCGGGGTATGAACCGGGTGAGGCCCCCCCCCCCCCCCCCCAGGGTGTAGGAGTTTTGGGCCGAAAAACTTGTTTGGGGGGGGGGGGCTTCTCTTCTTTTGGGGCTCCTTTTGCCACGTTCTCCAAAGAGTTTTTTCTACTTCACAGTAAAAACTCAAAATAAAAAATTCACCTGTAAAAAACAAAATTTATAGGGGAATAGACATAAGTATTAGCAAAACAACAACGAAAGTAAGAATGAATAGTAAAATATTATGACATAGACACAAACTGCGCACAGGAGGAAAAAATTTCTTTTTCCCCCACACACACCACACAATACACACAAAAAGCGCGCACGGGGTTCACGGAACACACAACAAAAACCGCACGCGCGCGCAACACCACAATTTTATATATTTTATTTTTAATATTTTAAAATATATTTTCACCGGATACACACCCCCGCAGGCGGGGCGCACCCCCGCCTCACACAACCCCACAAAAAACACACACCCCACACACACACACACACCACAAACCACACACCCCGCTAAAACCCCTACATCACCACCACCACCATAAGTATTTTAACCCTTTACAACCAAAAATAAAGTGTTAAAAAGTAGTCATAAATTTTTTAAGATTATGACCCAAAAATGGTTGTGGGGGTTTTTTTTTGGGTTTTTTTTTTTTTCTTTCTTAAAAATTTTTTAAAAAATTTACTTTTATTTGCTAAAATTTTATTTGATGTTAACCATTTGGGGTTTTTAATCGTGGCATTCCCCCCTATGATTCCTAGGTTTTTACTTTCAGATATCAAATTTGATTGCTCAAATGGCAAAAATTGTGGTTTCTAAAATTTTACCTGTGTTTTAAATTTCGGCCACACACAAATGCTGCCAGCCAGTGAGAAACGTGGGGTGTTGTGTGTGGGGGGGTGTGTGTGTGCGTGTGGGTGTGTGTGTGTGGGTGTGTGGGTG
The DNA here is from genome assembly GCA_018398815.1 of Conus ventricosus. NCBI lineage: Eukaryota > Metazoa > Mollusca > Gastropoda > Neogastropoda > Conidae > Conus > Conus ventricosus. The sequence goes on from JAFLJL010011626.1 coordinate 10,345, forward strand.
TGGGGTGTGTGTGTGTGCGTGTGTGTGTGTGTGTGTGCCCCGGGGCCCTGGGGTTTTAAGGGCTACACATGGTTTTTGCGCGCGCATGCCTGCACGCAGACACACGCGCGCACGCACCCCCCCACACCCCACCCCCCCCCCCCCCACCCCCCACACACACACCCCCTCTCTCTTCTTAATTTTTCTCTCTCTCTTTCCCTCTCTCCCCCCTTCCCCTCTTTTTCTCTTCTCTCTCTCTCTCTCAAGAAAATTTCTGAAAATTTTTTTTGCTAGTTGTTCTTTTAGATATCCCAAAAAGTATTTTTATGTAATGTTTAAGTAACAGGGGCATTGGGTTTCCCAAAAACTTCATAGTCTTGACCGGGGTCTGGTGTGGTGTCCCCCTTTAAAAAGGAAAGGGGAGGGGGAAAAATTTTGTTTTTCTCTTTTCAATTCAATTTTTTTTGTTATGGGTTTTGTATTTGACAAAGAGAGTGTTTATTTTTTGTTCAAAACAAGCTTGCACACAATTTTATGCGCGCCAACCCCCACACACCCCACACACACCCCACAAAACACCACACCCCACCCACAACACCCCACACAACACACACCACACACACCCCACACACACCCCACACCCCCACCACACACACAAAAAAACCCCCCACACAAACCCACACAAACACACCCCCACCCCCAAAGCAACCAAAACACTTTTTAAATTTTCATATGGATCTGTCACATGGATGATACAGTTGCTGAAGTACCTGTGCCAAAGAACATCCGCGACAGTCAAAATTCATGGCTTCTAATGCGGTTCTCTACCAAGGAGTACACAACTGATTGGATCAACTGAAGTGGGCATTGCAATGGGCTGTGCAATTTCCCCGATACTGTTCGTGCTGGCAATCGAACTCATCTTGAAAGCAGCAACAAACAATGCGAGACAAACAGACCTTGGCGATGGATACAAGATGCCTCCTCTCAAGGCCTTCATGGATGACACTACAGTGATTTCATCCAGAGAAGACGAGACACGTCATGTGCTAGAGAGGCTGAACGACATAGTTGCCTCATCCAGAATGAAGTTCAAGCCAAAGAAATCACGGAGTCTCTCACTGAGGAATGGAAAAGTGGCCGAATCTGTGGTCTTCAGTGTTGCCAACCAGGCCATTCCAACAGTCACAGAAGAGCCAGACAAGAGCCTTGGAAGATGGTATGATGATACGCTGAAAGACACACAAAGAGCAAAAGAAACCAAGCAGATGGCGGAAGAAGGCTTGGAGACCATTGACCATGTGGGCTCCCTGGCAAATACAAGGTCTGTGTTCTGCAGTTCATGCTGATACCAAAGCTCCTATGGCCTCTGATGATATACGACATCTGCGCCAGCACAGTGGAGGCAATGGAAGCCAAAATCAACAAGTTCACAAGGAAATGGCTTGGTGTCCCACCCTGTCTGACTGACATCGCGCTGTACTGTCGCCAAGCAAAGCTCAAACTACCACTGAAATCCACCCTGGAGGAATACAAAGCAGGGAAGATCAGACTTCAAAGCATGCTGGAGGACTCAGGAGACAAGGTGGTAGAAGCAATCAAGCCCCAGCTGAAGACAGGCAGAAAATGAAAAGTTCAAGAGGCGATGGATTCTGCAATAGAAAGTCTCAAGATCAGAGAAATAACAGGATACACACAGACCAACAGACAAGGACTGGGGGTGACCAAAACTGAATGGTGGTCAAAGGCCAAAGGAAAAGCCAAAAGAGACATGATGATTCAGGAGATGAGAAAAGAAGAAGACAAAAAAGACTCCAAAAAGCAGTCCAGCAGAGCCAGCAAGGGCAATGGACAGCGTGGGAGAATGCACTCCAAAGAAGTCTAACTTGGAATGACATTTGGCACATGGCCCCTCTCAGGATCAGCTTCATTCTCAGATCTGCATATGACCTTCTGCCCTCAAATGCAAACCTGGTGAAGTGGGGGAAAACAGACGATCCTGCATGCCCCCTCTGCCATGAAAAACAAACAGTGGAGCATGTTCTAAGCTCATGTAAAGCAGCCCTGGCTCAAGGAAGGTACACATGGAGGCACAACCAAGTGCTCAAAGAGATTGTACAAGTAGTCTGGGCTAGTACCAACACCACAAAAGGGAGAATCAGGACTCCAAAAGCACCCACAACATTCTTCACGGCAGGAGGCAGCAAATCATGGCCAAGAACAACAGTGCCACTCGAAACATGCAGGCAGATCTGCTGGATGGGGCAGATGACTGGGAGTGCACTGCAGACCTCCCAGAATGGAAGAGTCACCCAGAGATCATCAGCAAGAGTGGCATGAGACCAGACATAGTAGTCCACTCTAAGTCAACCAAGCAGCTGATCATGATCGAGCTCACGGTGCCATATGAGAACAGAATGGAGGCAGCTCAAATCTACAAGACTGAAAAGTATGCTGATCTGGCAAACAGCCTGAGGAGAGAAGGCTATCAGGTCAAAGTCCTCACTACAGAAATTGGAGCTAGGGGATTTGTAGGAACGTCTGCATACAGCCTCATGAAACAGCTCTCAGTTGCAGGGAAGGAAAAAACCAGAGCCCTGAAAGCAATGGCAGAAGCGGCAGAGAGGTGTTCAAGCTGGATCTGGTTAAGGAGGAACAAAAGTGAACTTCATAAGGATTAATTTCCCTACAAATATCAGGTGTCCCTGTGGCTCAGTGGTTAAAGCGCGAGTCATTCAGTAGAAAATGAGCATATCCAGAGGGTCATGGGTTCGAATCCCAGCCATGGCTCGTCCCAAGATGGGGGAAAAAAAAAGGGGGGGGGGCAGGAGAGGGACATCCGGAGTCATGAACCGGGTGTGCCCCCCCCCCCCCCCCCTAGAGTGTCAGGAGATAAGGGCCGAAACACTTGTTTGAAGGGGGCTTCTCTTCTGAGGACTCTCTGCTGCCACGCTCTCCACGAGTTTCTTTCTACTTCACAGTAAAGCTCAAATAAAAATTCACCTGTAAAACAACAAAATGATAGGGTAATAGACATAAGTATGTAGCAAAACAAACAACGAATGTAAGAATAGAATAGTAAAATATTATGACTATAGACACATCTGCGCACAGAGGTAAGATATCTTATTCACACACACACACACACACACACACATACACACACACGCGCGCACGCGCGTACACGGACACACACAAACACACGCGCACGCGCGCGCACACACACACACTATATATATATAATATATATATATATTATATATATATATACACCGTGATACACACACGCAGGCGCGCGCACACGCTCACACACACACACACACACACACACACACACACACACACACACACACACAACGCACACACACGCTCACACATACATCACCACCACCACCATAAGTATTCAACCTTACAACACAAAAATATGTGATATATGTAGTCATAATTTTGAAGATTATGACAAAGGTGGTTGTGGGTTTTTGTGGTTGTTTTTTTTTCTTTCTTAAATCCTGTTTAAAATTCACTTTTATTTGCTTAATTTCTATTGATGTTAACCATTGGGTTGTTAATCGTGGCATTCACCTATGATTCCTACTGGTTTTTACTATAGCAGATATCAAATTTGATTGCTCAGTGGCAAATATTGTGGTTTCATAATTGTACCTGTGCTTTTATTGCGCCACACACATATGCTGCCAGCCAGTGAGATCGTGTGTGTGTGTGTGTGTGTGTGTGTGTGTGTGCTGTGTGTGTGTGTGTGTGTGTGTGTGTGTGTGTGTGTGTGTGTGTGTGTGCGTGTGTGTGTGTGTGTGTGCGCGCGCGTGCGTTTTACGTCTACACATGCGTGTGCGCGCGCATGCATGCACGCAGACACACGCGCGCACGCACCCCCACACCCCACCCCACCCCACCCCACCCCCACACCACACTCCTCTCTCACTCTCTCTATCTCTCTCTCTCTCTCTCTCTCTCTCTCTCTCTCTCTCTCTCTCTCTCTCTCTCTCTCTCTCTCTCTCTCAAGAAAATTGCTGAAACTTTTTTAGCTAGTTGTTCTTTGCAGATATCAAAATGTATTATTTATGTAATGTTTAAGTATCAGGACATTGTTGCCAATAACTTCATAGTCTTGACCTGTAGTCTGTGTGTGTGTGTCCCCTTTAAAAGGAAGGAGAGGGAGGAAAAATGTGTTTCTTCTCTTTTCAATTCAATTATTTTTGTTATTGTTGTGTATTTGACAAAGAGAGTGATGATGTTTGTTCAAAACATGCTTGCACACAATTATGCGCGCCACACACACACACACACCACACACACACACACACACACACACACCACACACCACACACACCACACACCACACACACACACACACACACACACACACACACACACACACACACACACACCAAACCCCACACCACACACACACACCCAA
>JAFLJL010011635.1:0-2500 GCA_018398815.1 Conus ventricosus
GGGGTTTTATTTCTCCGCCCTTCTCTCGTTAAACTTTTCTTCTTCTGTGTGTCCAGAGAACATGAAATCTTCCCGAGACCCCAACATTGATTTCTTGCTCTGTTTTCCTCTGATAGTCTTATCTGTGGTACAGAATGTGGGTTGGGGACTTTTTAGCTCTCTTTCGCGTCTTTGTCTTCGGAAGGGTGGGGGGGGGGGGGGGGGGGGTGTGATGAGAAGGAATGGGGCGCGGGGGAGGGGTGGGTGGGATGGAGGATACTTGTGTGTGTGGGTGTGCGCGCGCGCGTGTGTGTGTGTGTGTGTGTGTGTGTGTGTGTGTGTGTGTGTGTGTGTGTGTGTGTGTGAGCGAAAGAATTACGTTTGTGGACTGTTATTTATTAAGAGGGACTCGTGGACAAATGGTCAGAGCGTTTGCCGGCAGAGCTGGCGGTCTTGGGTTCGAATCCCACGTGGAGTCAGTTTTTTGTGGGTTGAAAACCCTCTCTGTCCACCCAGCAGTAAGTGCAGCATGGGAACCTAACTCAGTTCAGGGAAGGTTAAAAGGCGGGGGAAGGAGAGGAATGGGCTCCGCCTTCCATATTTTAGCGGAAATTTAGACACGATGAACCTCTTGCCCCTACTGACAGGCTAGGGCAGCTTTTATCATTCTCAAAAATATGGTATCAACAGGATTATCATGATTTTTTACGGCCGATGTTAAAGTCAGATATTCTCATTAACGAAAGTGGTCATCGATGAGCGAGGCCAGATCTCTCAGCATGAGAGCGGAGCCTATCTGCTCTCTGTTGCTGCTTTACATGCCCCAGAAACAGTTGCCCATTTCAGGGTTGAAGGGGGTGGAGGGTGGAGGGGGAGGGGGAGGGGGAGGGGGGCACGATGCCGTGCTTAAACGAGAGTACGAATTCTGTGAATACGCTCGATCGGGTTTAACCAACCTATTTTCCCTTCATCATTCTGTACATTTGTTAACTTTATATGACTTGAAAGTATTGCTGGTCAGGTTATAATATTGAATTTAATTTTCGTGTTTCTGTGATTGTCAGGTTTATGCATTGTAAAGCGCACTGCAGCAGAACACACCGCAAGTTTTCAGTCGATGGTTGCCCCTGTTGTTACTATTGCGTGTATTGTGTTACTGTCATTTTAAGATGTGTTTAAAGCCAACCCTAAAACAGGAGCAAAATACATTCCTTTTTCTTCCATTTCGTTTCCCGTGATATCGCCATTTTGCTGACACCTCTCCCCAAGAGGATCTAGGGCTCATCCTGGAGTTGCAGGTTCGAATCTCTGCAGGGCCGTTTCAGTATGGTGGATTTTTCACATCAGGGTTAGCATTGGTTCTGACTCCATTTCCCCCAGAATCATTCGAATGAGACTATAAACCGAGGTTCCGTGTGTGAACGCACGCACAACATCTTGCACACACGTAAAATCCCACCACCAACTTTCGGAAGAGAAAGTCAGTTTGGTCGTTGGTATGGATGACACGTGACACATAGCATGCAAATGAAGGAAGAAGATTGAGTGAACGATATTGACTGAATGACACAGAAACGATTGAACGATATTGACTGAATGACACAGAAACGATTGAACGATATTGACTGAATGACACAGAAACGATTGAACGATATTGACTGAATGACACAGAAACGATTGAACGATATTGACTGAATGACACAGAAACGATTGAACGAAGCGCTGGCAGGAGGCTCTTCAGTCGGCACTACCCAGGTAGGCAGCCCGTCGTGTAAACGAGAGAGTGATTGTAAAACGCTTAGAGCTGGGTCTCTTGCCGAGGATAAGCGGTATAGAAGTACTCTTAATAATAACAGTTACAAAATGATAATGATAATAAAGATAATAGTAATAATGATAATGATGATGATGATAATAGTAGTAGTAATGATGATAATAATGATAATAATGATAATGATCATAATGATAAAAACAATAATAATGATAATGTAATAATGATAATGATGATGATAATTAGAATCCCAGAGTTTTTCGCTGGCGTGTTTGTGGTCTGTACAGGGAGGAGAAGATGCTGAGAGAAGCGTAGCGAATGCGCGACAAGTTGACTCCACAACTAATTGGGCGAGCCCAAATTCTCAATCCTCCGCTTCTCTCCCCCCCCCCCCCCCCCCCCACCCCCCACGCGCCCGCTCGTACTGGGCTGTCAATTGGGGAGCACGCAGAAAAACCACCTTCTCTTTCTCCCCCCCCCCCCCCCCCCCCCCACAACCTTCCCCTCCTTTCCTATGCCTGCTGCACCACCCCTCTTCCACTCCACCCACCCTCTCTCTCCCTCTCCCCCTTTCCCTCCCCCCTCCCCTGCACCTCCCTCCCCCCCCCCCCGTCCCGTCCTTTTCCTCCTCCAGCACCACCACCACCACCACCCCCACCCACGCTCATTTCTCAGAGACGGGCCAGGCGGTTGAAAAGCTCCTGTTGCCAGTCCTTGGGCGAAACGTCTTCAGGAGCGGGGCGGGGGGCC
>JAFLJL010011635.1:7500-20000 GCA_018398815.1 Conus ventricosus
CCCAACACACACACACCACACACCACACACACACACACACACACACACACATGCAGCACGCACGCACGCACGACGCAAGCGCGCGCACTAATCACTCACTCACTCAATACACACACCTCCGATGCTCCATCTCTGTCTGTCTGTTCCCCCCTCTACTCCCCTCCACCCTCTTCCTCCTCCCTTACCACCTTCCCTCTTCTCTCTCTGCATCTCCCTCTAGATCCCGTTGTCAAAGTAATCTTGAAAGAAGATGTCACACCTTAGATCTGGCAGATGTCGGGATGTTGTTTTTGGAGGCATTATGTTCACCGATACAGTCCCTGCTTATCTGCTCAGAGGGAGACCCGACTTTGGGCTGACACAAACACAAGCCGACTACTAATTCTCGCGGCGCTTATCAACATCCAGTTGTCAAACACCACCACAGGCTGGCTGTGCCACTGTGAACCTCGCGCCACCGAATGTGCACCGTGCATTTACTAAGGACGTGGAGTCTCCTGTCTGTTTCACTGATAGAGAAGATGTGCATTCTGTAAAATTCACGTGGGTCTTTTTCAACATTCGAGCCGCTTGGATGTGTGCTGATTTGCGCGGCGCGTGGCAAGGGTGTATCCCTTAAGAGCTCGCACGGTGGAGCTTTGAAGTCGCTATGGATCACCCGTCCTTAATGATAGACTACATTGGTGAACTGCAGCTGTCTGGACGTGAGAATCATGTAGAACCAACCGTTGGGACATCGTCATGATGTTACACTTGACGAAACTGATGAAAATAAAATGGAAAACTGTAATAAGGTTGCAATGTTACAAATTCATTTTAAGTGGTGAAGTTCCGTTTCAGAAGTGTTGTACTGATTCTGTGTTGTGTTTTGGTTTTAGCTTTTTGTTCTCGACAAGGATGCGCTTGCGAACACTGTACACTTCTTCATCGGTTCGGTCACGTACGCACTGACGCCACCGCGCATACATACATAAACGCTTCCCACAGCAAGTGCACACGCCACCACACAGTGCACCTTAACCAAAAGCGCACACGCACGCGCGCCGTGCACGCACACGACACACACCACACACACAACACACACCTACTCACACATCTCACCACGCGCGCGCGCGGCACAAAACACACTACAGAGAGAGAGAGAGAGAGAGAGAGGTATGAACGGAGAGAGAGAGAGAGAGAGAGGTAGTGTTTGTGTGTGTGTGTTTGTGTGTGTGTGCTGGTGTGTGTGTGGAGATGGTGTAGTAAAGGACATTTTCCCTCAGGTGAAGTTATGGATGGTATATGCACAATGGACAACATCTTGTCCTGTCGCATTAAACCTGGGTATAACACGTACCCACCATACATTAGTCCTTCGCACCACTGACTTGTCTGTCTGGGCTCCAAAAGCCAGCAGATGTTGAGTTGTAGTATGAGGAGATTTATCTGCACACCAGTGAGGGAGAGAGAGAGGGAGAGAGAGAGAGAGAGATGTGTGAGAGAGAGGAGAGAGTTGACGAGAGAGAGAGAGTCAGACAGACAGACAGAGGCAGAGAGAAAGCGGAGAGAAATTGTACGAGAGAGAGAGAGAGGAGGGAGAGAGAGTGGAGAGAGAGAGAGAGAGGGAGTGAGAGAGAGAGAGAGAGTCCCTAAATGACCCACACACGTAGATATTGCTCTTTTAACTGAAACAAATTTACCATGCAAGAATAATCACATGGAACACAAACTGCGACCTACACTTGGGGAAAACAACACCTTCTTACAGATTCTGCTTCGCATTTCTACACACGCTCTCTCAAACCAACAAGTAAACAAGTGATTAACTGCAGTTAGCCCAGACAGAACAATTTGCAGCTACGGCGCATCATCAGTGTTATTGGGTAGAAAATACTCAAAGTTTATATTTCACAATGTTTTTCTCACGGACTGGTGTCGGCCTTCTCTGTCGGCGCCCCCCCCCCCCCCCCTTCCTCCTCATCCTCCGAATGACCTCTCCCCCATCTCACCCCGCCTTCTCCCTCCCCCAACCTTTCCCTTCCTTTTTGCACCACCAAAGCATTCATCCTTCCGGATTGTTTTAGTGTTCCAATTCTATAGCCTGGCAGACGATGGGGGCGGCGGTCCGCTATTAAACGATACCCGGAGATCTGGTGGAATCTGAAACAACGCAGTGTTTCCTGAGGGTGCGGTCGCCGCCCCGTGTGCGGACAGGCATTAGCAGTAACCATGTCTTCCCGTGTCAGTGGTCTCGGCACAGCTGGCGCCGCTCTGCATCGGAGTTATTGGACTAGGGTTGACGGCGGGATGACGGCCGGCGAGACTGAAGGTGGCATCACGCGGGTTGTTGATTGGGATTGAAAACGTCACCGGTAGGGTGGTTTTATGATTGTAATCGGTTTTTTCCGGTGTCGGTGGACGGGGGGTGGATGTGGCGAGAGAGTACAGTTGCCGGTCGGTTCTGTCTACCAATGAGAGAAGTCGCACTGTTTGTTTTTTTCCTGGTTTTTATGCCAGGGGACAAAATGGTGTATGAACGTAAGTTCAGAAAGATTTTCCAATTTGACCTCTTAGCTCTTTAGACCAACATTCGCATTATTCGTATCGAAAACGAAGTGACTTTCCCAAAAGAATAGGATACTAGATACGTTTGAACAGCGTCTTGTTTTTCATTGGTCTTTTTGTTTTACGACTATAAATCCATATGTCGGGGTACGTGATTCGCCGGCTTGTAAGAACTTGTTTGCGAATGGGTCGGAAGAATGGGCGGCATTGACGATGGACTCAATCCCGCCTTGTGGGATACAACGATGTGATATCGAGCAGGGACGGTAGGTAGGCAGTGCAATTGTTCCGGTCTGAGGATTGGGGGGAGGTGGGGGGGGGGGGGGTTGTGGTTTCGCGCGAGGGCAGGTGTTGGGGAGGGAATGGGAGGGAGGGAGGGGAAGAGGGAGGGGCGGCGAGGTCATCTTCGGCGTGCTTCTGATGAAATAAAAAATGAAGAAAGAAAAGAAAAAAGGAAAGAAAGAGAACGGGCGTATCTGATTGCCCCTTGTCTTTTCTACACCCACGCGCACGGAGACGCACTTCACGGGTGTGAACATTATGCTCGCACGCATGCATACGCGCGTACGTTCAACACCTGTCTCGTCGCTTTCTGGTCCCAACAGCTCGCCCCACGCCTTCGACCCTCATTCCGCTGTATTTTGCCCTGATGAAATGTTGGTTCACGTGGACTGCTTTTTATGTGTGTAAAAGTTGTCAGCTGAAGAGTTTGTCTGGTGTGATACTCTCTCTCTCTCTCTCTCTCTCTCTCTCTCTCTCTCTCTCTCTCTCTCTCTGACTGTCAGTCCGTTCGTCTGTCTGTCTGTCTCAAAGACTGCACACACACACACAACACACACACACACACACACACACACACACACACACAAAAACACACACACACACCACACACACACACACACACACACACACACACACACACACCCAAACACCACACACACACACACACACACACACACACACACACACACACACACACACACACAACACACACACGGCTTCGTTCCCAGCCATTTTGTTCCGAGACGAGAAGAAGTAGAAGGCAGCCTGATGCCAGCGGCATGTGATCTGTGGGCAATCCGTGCGATAGGAATCACTTCTTACGATCCCCTGACCCGCCCCGCGGGGATTCTGAACCAGCTCTCCCTCTCACTGACTGTCATCACGTTCGTCCGAATTGTGCCATTTTTTCCCTTCTGCCTCCTACCCCACCCCCACCCCACCCCACCCCCACCCCACCCCACCCCACCCCACTCCACCCCACCCCACCCAGCCTTTGGGACCGATGTTCTCCCAGCCCCTCCTTCCTTGGTCCTCCCGTCCTCAAAGCGGGCCCCTGGGCAATGCGGTCAGCGTTGATCGGACACTGAGGGCTGTATGGTCGATCCCGCACGGCCCCTAAGACACAGAGCACGTGCCCTGCCTGAAACGAAAAGGGGGGGGACCAGACCTTGGTGCGTGGGGACCAATAGGCTACAACTACCCTGTGTTGGATTTCTCCCGGTGCTCTGTACTGCCAGTGCCAGTACCAGCCTTTGAGATTTATGTCTGGACAAATGGTCGCGATCTTCTACGATGAATTTCACCTTTCATTTATTTATTTATTCATGTATTTATTTATTTATTTATTTATTCATCTATTTACTTTTGAGATGGAAATTGGGGTTGGGAGACGATAAGAGGGGCATCCTTGTATGGAGTTGACACCCATGCATTATATCATTTTCCCCATCTTTTTATTTTCGTTTAAAAAAAAAACACGAACGGATTGCCAATTCACACCAGTGGACTGGATTTCAGCTATGCCGCCTCATCCTTCCTTCCATTTCGGTGTCAAGGAAAGGTCTGGCACAGTTTCTTTTTAGCTTTTTGCTTTTGTCGGGTTTTCTCCCTTTTTTTTTTTTTTTGCCTGAAGTACCGTGCCACTTGGAGAGTGGTACTCAAACAGAGATGGATTGTCCTCTACATACAGAGCCTCCGCAGCTAAGATCCATTTGTTAGTACCAGACATATTGAATGGGAAAAAGGGAAACAAAACAAAGATTGGAAAGGTAGAAAACTCATACCGGATAGCTAAAATACTACATACTTAGCTCCATAATAGACGAGAGTAGGGAATTTCATTTGTGAGGTGGGTCACAGAAGCGTGCCTTGAGAGATGCCTTAAAGTTAAAGGGCTAATGAATTAGTGAATCCCTGACATCTGGGATTTCATAGCGGGTGTTTGATTTAATCCGTACTTGAAGGGAGTTTTGTCTCAGAAATTGGCATGTGCTGATATGAAATTAAAAAAAGAAATCACTGTATTCTGTATTTCAAACGTTGGGAGAGTTTTAAATTTTTGCAGAATACATTTGGGAGAGTTAAATTGCTACAGAATACATTTGGGAGAGTTAAATTGTTACAGAATACATTTGGGAGAGTTAAATTGCTGCAGAACATTTTCCCCAGCAGCAGTCTCGATGACACCTGGGTTTGAATCTCTTCATTCGTTTTTGAACCATGACGTTTTCCTAAATGGTCTCCGAGCCGGGGAGGTCAAATGTACAGGGCACTCTTATCTTTCTGGTCACCGTGGTGAAAGCGAAGAATGCTAACCCCGCGCTAACCGGGGTCGTGCCGATGGCGATGTTCCGCATGTTGGACTCCGGAGTCGGTGTCATCTTATTAATGACCGCCCCCGTCAGGACATGGGGGAACTGGACCAGGCCGTGTTGCCGGCAGTGTCGGAAGTCAATGGCTGGCCCATGAGGAACGTGCGTTGTGTTCAGGCACTGGTCACGTCCACGATTATTTACGTAGGGGAGGAGTGGAGGGGGTGGGGGTGGGGGGTGGGGGGGTGGGGGGTGGGGGTCTGGATCTGCTGGATTCAACAAATGGTTTTTTGTGTCGTTTGGAAATTGGCCTGGGAATTTTTTTTCTTTCTGTTGCTGTTTTAAACGGGTAACATTTTTTAAAAACAACAAACAGAACGGTAGAGTTTTAGTAAAGGGAAAATTGCTTTGGTTTTTAAAATTTGCGGAAAAAGGGATAAAAAACGAACAAACTTTTTTTTTTTTTTTTTTTAAATTTTAATTTGTTTTCAGTTTTCCCAAGGAATAAGAGATTTACATGCAAAGTAGGGTGGAAGCGAAAAAAGCGTTACCCACACACACCCACACACACACACACACCCCCAAACACACACACACACCCACCCCCACACACAACACACACACACACAAAAAGGAGAGAAGAAAAGGGGGGGGGGGGGGGAAAGAAGAAGAAAAAAAATTTAAATACATATTTTTGGGGGGGGTTCGGGGTGGTGGGTGGAGAGCCGGGGGAGGGGGGGGTAATTCTGTTTGTGAGCCCGCTTTCCCAAAGTGACCGCCCCGACATCCTAGGCTTCTAGCCCCCACCCCCTTGACTCCCCTTCTTCCTGTAAAAACCCTCGGGAATTTCCACAAAAAAGGGATTGTTTTTTTCCTTTTCTTTTTTTTTTTTTGTTTCTTTCCTGTCTCAACAACCTTTTTATTTTCTAGGGTTTTTTTTCCCTTTTCTTTCTTTTTTTCCCCTTTTTAAAAACCCGGCCCGGAGTGAAATGCCAAGCTCTCTCTGTCTCTTTTCCCCTCTCTCTCTCTTGCATACCACACAAAACACACACACACACACACACACACACACACACACGCACACACACACACACACACACACACACCAAAACACACACACACACACACACACACACACCACACACACACACAAAACACACCCCAAAATACACAACACACACACACACATCACCTAAAACACACACACACACACACACATAAAACCCCCCCCCCCCCCCCCCCCCCAAAACACACACACAAAACACACGGCATGGGGGGCTTTGTGTGATGCCTGGCACTAAAGGAGAAAAGGTCTCTTTCCCACATCAGTCATTTTGGTTTTGTTTCAGGTCCCGCCCTTCTCGGGCAAATTTGCTGAGGGGTTTTTGGGGTTTTTGGTGTGGGGTTTTGTGTGTGTGGTTTTATTTTGTGTGTGTGTGGTGGGGGTTTTGGGGTGAGTGGGTGTGGGGTGGGGTTTGTGTTGTTTGTGGGCGGGGGGGGGGGGGGGCTGGGGGGGAGGGGCTTTGCTCTTTGTAATGGAGAGCGTCCCGGAGCTGGCTTTTGCCCGCGCCCGAATCTGTTTGTGTTAAACGTTCGTTTACCCCCAAACACACACAAATCTCTTTTTTTTTTTTTTTTTTTTTTTTTTTTTGAAAAAAGAAAGAATGTATTTGGGGGAGAGAAAAGTGAAATAATGCAAACGGCGCAAACACACACCACGCACATTCACACACACACACAAAAACACATACCACACACAAACGCACCGAAAATACACACACACACACACAACACACACACACACACCCCACACAAAACCCACCCACACAACACACAAACACCTCAAAACCCCGCACGCACACACACACACACATTTTTAACACACACACATACGTAAAACACACACACACACACACACACACCCCACACACACACACACACCACAAAATGTCACATACAAACTCACACACCGCAGGGCACACAAAACACACACACACACACGTACACACACAAAAATACGAACACACACCCCCACACACACACACACACAAAACAAACAAAACACCAACGTACACACAAAACACACACAAAACACCCACACACACAACACACACACCCACACACAACATATGACCTGAGGGAAATTCTGAAAAACCCCCCCTGCGGAACTTTTCTTTTTTTATTAAAAAAGAAGCACAAAGAGATAAAAAAAATTAAAAAGAGAAATCCCCTCCCATTTTAAAACGCCCCTCCCCTCCCCCCCCCAAATCCCCCATCTCCTTTCCACCCCCACTCCAGCCCTTTAAAGGGAAAAAAAATTTAAAAAAAACCTAAATTTAAAAAAACCCAAGGGGCAAATCAACACCCACCCCGGTTGACTGTTTCAGAATGTAAAAACCAAATATGCTTACAGACGTGCATTTGCTTTTTTTTTTTTTTAAAAAGGGTTTTTCTTCAAAGTCTGAAAACCCAAAATTTTTACCGTTTTTTAAATTATTATATATAATAATAATATATATATATAATATATATATATATATAAATATAGTGCCCCCCAAAGTCGTTTTCACTTTTTTGGACAAAAGCCTTTTAAATATGAAAAAAAAGAAAGAAAATTTTGTTTTGAGTTTAAACAAGCAAGCAGAACAGAACAAAAAAAGGCAGGACAAACAAAAAAGGACAGGAAAACCCAAAAAGGACAGGCAACTAAAAAAAGACAGACAAGACGACCAGAAAAGGACAGGACAGACCAGAAAAAGACAGGACGGGACAACCAGAAAAAGACAGGAAGGACAGACCAAAAAGACAGGACAGCCCCAAAAAAAAGACGGGACGGGACAGACCAAAAAGGACAGGACAGACCAGAAAAAGACAGGACAGGACAGCCCAAAAAAAAGGGACAGGACAGCCCAAAAAAAAAGCCCAGACGGGAAACGACCAAAAAGGACGGGAAAACCCCGAAAAAGACGGGGAACGGGGACAGACCAAAAAAGGGACAGGACAAAACCAAAAAAAGGACAGGACAACCAAAAAAGACATAACAGAACAAAAAGGGAACGGGACGGGGACAGAACAGAAAAGGACATAACAGAACAAAAAAAGGACAGGACAGGACAAAAAAGGACATAACAGAACAAAAAAGACAAAACAGGACAGAACAAAAAAGGACATAACAAAACCCAAAAAGGAAAAGGCCGGGAAACAAACCCAAAAAAGGGAACATAGCAAAAAAGAAAAGGACAGGACAGGACAAAACCCGAACGAAAAGGACAGAACAGAAAAGGACAGAACAGAACAAAAAAGGGACAGAACAAACAAAAAGGGACAGAACAAAAAAAAAAAGACGAACAGAAAAAGAACAGAAAAAAAAAAAGGACGAACAGAACAGAAAAAGAAAAGAAAAGAAAAGAAAAGGACAGAACAGAACAGAAAGGAAAAGGACGGGAAAGGGGACAGAACAAAAACAGAACAAAAAAGGGGACAGAACAGAACAGAAAGGACAGGGGGGCCCGGGACAGGACAAACAGAACAGAAACGGACGGGGCAAAAAAGGGACAGAACAGAACAAAAAAGGACAAACAGAAAGGAAAAGGACAGGACGGGGAACAGAACAGAAAGGGACAGGGGCAGAAAAGGACAGGACAAAAAAAAAGGACAGGACAGGACAAAACATGAAAAGTATAAACAGGACGGGACGGGAAACGGCAGAGTATAGGCCAGGTATAGGAACAGGGCAAACAGGACAGGACAAATTTAAGGAAGGACAACAGGACAGAGTAAGGACAGGACAGACGGGCCCAGAGAAATGGGACAGAGTATGGGACAGGACGGGACAGGACAGAGAAAAGACAAGAGTATGGGACGGGACAGGACAGGACAGATAAGGCCCGGGACAGGACATTACAGAGTATAGGACAGGACGGGAACGGGACATTACAGATATAGGAAAAGGACGGGACAGGACGGGACAGAGGTAGACGGGACAGGAAAAGGAACAGGATGGACGGGAAAAATACGGGTGAAATCAATGAAAATGATGCTGAAAAAGGTTTCCGCTGAAAAAGGTACGGGTTTGGTCCCGGGGCCAAACCCGGGTGCAGGGCCTTTTTAAACCCCCCCCGGGAAAGGGTTTCCCCTAGCGCTTTCTAATCCAAGTCCCCCGATGCTACCCAGGGCCTACCCATCCCCGAGGTATGATCCCCTCTTTTGGAAAGTTTTATTTTCTGGGCCCACTGCCGCCATCCCCTCCCGTCCCATCTTGTCTCTCTTCTCTCTTTTCCCCTCGGGCCCCTGTCTCTCTCTCTTCCTCTGTTCCCTTCTCCCTCCTTCAATCTCCCCCTCTCCCCCTCTCTCTCCTCCTCTCCCGCGCCCCCGCCGTTCTTCCTTTTCACGATTTCTTCTCCTCCAACGTTTAAACCCCGCCCCCCCCCCCCCCCCCCCCCTCCCCTCCCCCCTCCTCCCCCCCCCCCCCCCCACCTCCCCCCCCCATCCCCCTCCCTCCCCTCCGACAGGCCCAAATTCGGGACCCCTAAAGAAGACCTTTAAATTTTGGCTTAAAATCTTTTTTTTTGGGTTTTTTTTTCATTCTTTCTTTCTTTTTTTTCTTTTTCCTTTCTTTTTTTTTTTTTTCCTTTTTTTTTTTTCCCCTTTTTTTTTTAAAAATTTTTTTTTTAAACCCCCCCACAATTCCCAAATCAGCAGTTTGTATGCCAGACTTCCCGGGCATTTTTCTGGTCAGGGACCCCAAGGGAAACGGGGTCTGACGGTTTGCGGTTCCCATCCGGTTTTTTATTATAAATTGTAATTTCCCTTTCTTTTTACTTTTTTTTTTTTTTTTTTTTTTGTTTTTTTTTTTGCTAACAGCATTTTTTTTTTGCGCCCCTAGAATGAAGTCATTTACGTAACAGTTTAGGGCAGAGGAACCCATAGTGGTTTGTTTTATTGGCCCAAACAGATTGGGGTTTTTTTTTTTTTTTCCCTTGTTTTTTTTTAACGGTTTGATTTTTGTTTTGTTTTTTTTTTGTTCGCTGCGTTGGGTCTCTCTGGGGGGTCAAGGGGAGCCCTAAAGGGGGCTCCTTTTTAGGTCATTGGTTTCGGGCAGGGGGGCGTTATGAAACTCCCCGACCCTCTCTCTCTCTCCCCCTCTCTCTCCTTTTTTTTCCTCTCTCTCCTTCTCCCCTCTCTCTCCCCTCTCCCCTCCCTCTCTCTCCTCTCTCTCTCTCTCCCCTCCTCTCTCTCTCCCTCTCCTGTCCTTGCCCCCCCCCCCTTCCGCCCCCCCCCTCTATCCCCGACCCTCTGCCCCCCCTTTTTCCCCCCACCCCTCTGACTCCCCTGACCCCAAACGTCTAAACTCTCTCTTTCTCCCTCTCTCTCCTCTCTCTCTCTCCTCTCTAAAAATTATATTTTTATATATAAAATATATATATAATTATTATAGAAAATAGTTTATATATCACCCTATCTACATCATCTACTACCCTTTTAATATATATTTTTTAATATCTATATTGTCTCTCTCTTCCCCCCCTCTCCTCTCTCTCTCCTCTTCTCTCTCTCTCCCCCTTCCGTTGTAGTTGTGCCGCATGCTGAGTGGGTGCGGGGCGCCCCGCGCGCTAAACGTTTGTGTTTTGTTGTGTGAGTGCGGCATGTGCGGTGTGCATGTTGGGGGGTGTGGGGGTGTGTGTGTGCTTCACGCACGCTTGGGGACCTACGGTTTATTTTTTCTTTTCTTCCAACGATAAGTGGGGGGAAGGTAGCCTGACGAACTCCCCAATGAGCAAAAACGTCTATCATTCACAGGGCACTGTTTGAAAGGGCATATTCCCTGACGCCCAACGTGGAGGACTGGGGTGGGGAATTGGGGCCCTTTTTGGTTTTTTCCCCCCTTACTTTTTTTCGCCCTTGTGTAAACCTCCCGTTTTTTAAGAAGAATATTTTACTTCGACACTGGGAAAAATATGATTTCCCTCAGGGAGATCTTTTTGCCCTTGAAATTGTAGTTATTTTTTCCCCCCCCCTTGATGTGAATTGGGAAATTTTTTCCGAAAGTCGATAATGTGGCACTGGAATAGTTTTTTGACTTTTTTAACAGAAAAAACCCCGGCTGGGGTTCCTAACCCCCGGGTTTTTCTTGTTCGATAAAGGCTGGGGGAGGAGGGAGAGAGGAGAGAGAGAGACAAAGAGAGAGAGAGGAAAGAGAGAGAGAAAAGGGGGAGAGAGAGAAAACAACAGACAGACAGAAGACAGAGAACACACAAAACTACACAAAACCCCCCACAAAACGCACCAAAACGGGCACACACACAACCCCACACACACACACCCCACACACACAAAACACACACCCCAAACACACACAAAAATTACCACAGAGGGGGCCAAAAAAGACAGGCCCGAGGGCTGACAAAGTGAAATGGGGAGTGTTGTGTGTGGGTGTGTGTGGGGTTTGTGTGTGGTTGTGGTGTGGTTTGTGTGGGCGGCCCGGGGCGCCGCGCTCCGCGCCCCAGAGAGAGAGAGAGAGAGAGAGAGAGAGAGAGAGAGAGAGAGAGAGAGAGAGAATGTGGTGTGTGTAAATTGCGTGCGTGCGCGCGCGCGCGGCTTTCGTTGTGTTTGGGGTTTTTGTTGTGTGTGTGTGTGTGTGTGGTGTGTGTGTGTTTTTGGGGTTTTTTTGTGGGGTGCGTGCGGCGGCGTGTATGTGTGTCCGTGTATGTGGTCCGTGTGGGGTGTGTGGGGTGTGTGTGTGTGTGTGGGGTGGGTGTGTGAGGGCAAAAAACAGACAGACAGACAGACAGAGAGAAATTTTTAAAAAGGGGGGACAGCGTGGCGGGGGGCTAGGCGGGCAGTTTTTTTGGGTTAATGGAGATCATATCGTGAAGGCCGCGCCCTGGGCTTTAAAAAATTTGGGGGTGCTGTTTAGTTTTCCCCGCAGGTGAAAGAGTTCATCCGCCACCCCCCTTCCTTTTCCCCTTTTGCTTCCATCTCCTTTCCTCTTTTTGGGGCATTGGTCCCGAAATTTGTCCCCCATTTGTAAGTTTTAGGCAGGATTACACCAATTTACTAGGGGGACACGTCTGGGGTTTTCCTGAAAATTTAAATTAGGCTTTGGGTTGCATGCCCCGCAGTGGGTTTTGGCACTTTTTAAGGTTTACATGAATATAAGTAAGGGGGAAATTTCACGCAGGGACGTGGGGGCACGTGTTTTTAGTTTTTCAGGGAAAGTAAGTGAAGGCAGATTGCACGTGGGGAAAGTGATAACACGTCTTGAGGTTTTACATGAATGGGAAAGCGGCGACTTCTTTTTTTCCCTTGGCCCCCCTCTTTCTTCTCGTTTTTGTTCTTTCTTCTGTTTTTTTTTTGTCT
>JAFLJL010011642.1:0-12390 GCA_018398815.1 Conus ventricosus
TTTTGCCCCAAAAGGGGAAACCAAACCGATAATTTTTTTAAAGAGGCCAGCCTTTTAAATTTGAAAAAAAAGGGTCGACAAGTCATAGACAAACAATTTTAGGGGGGGAAAAAAACAAGCGCAGGCCAACAACTGAACTGTCGGGAAAAGACCTGACTTAAGGGGAGGGGAGAGGGGAGTTTGAAGATGGAGAAACTGGGAAATTTAAAAAAAAAAAAAATTACAGATATGAAAACTCTTCACTAGTGCATAAGGGAACCATCGCAACCCCCTTTGAAGGGCAGTTTATATTTGTATCCCCTGCTCCGAGGCCCCTCGCCGCCGGATCGGGATCATAAGGGAGACACGGCCGGCTGTGTCTGCGCCCCGGGCCAAACAGAGACACACCACAGTCCAAAACACTGCGGCCCCCACCAAATGGGTGCAAAAAAGCATCCAACGCACCCAAAGCAGCCAGCGAAGAGTAGTAAATGCAACCAAACGAAAGTGTGGGGGGAAAAAAAAGTTGCCGTTAAAATAAGACACCATGCAAAAAAATATAAAATGTAGGGACAGTCTTTGACCCTACGCCCGAGGATCCACCCAAAGAGCAAGGGAGATCAAAAGACAAACACACAGACGGACAGAAACAAATACAAATAACCTCAATTTAATCAAAGCAAAATCGGAAATGAAAATGAGGTGGGGAACAGTAAACGATAAACAGTAAGCAAGTGGGGTATGTTTTGCTCCATAAGGAAACCTAACACAGAGTAACTTTTATTCAAGACTGGCACAGCCTTTTAAACTTGAATAAAGTCAGACAATTTACATAGACGAACAATCTAATAGTGGGGAAAAACAAGCGCAGGCCAACAACTGAACTGTCTGGAAAAGACGGGACTTAAGGGGAGGGGAGGAGGGAGTTTGAAGATGGAGAAACTGGGAAATTAAAAAAAAAAAAAAATTACAGATATGAAAACTCTGCACTAGCTGCATAAGGGAACCATCGCAATCCCTTTGAAGGCAGATATATTTGTATCGCCTGCTCCGAGGCCCTCGCCCGCGGATCGGGACTCATCAGGGAGACACGGCCGGCTGTGTCTGCGCCCCGGCGCCAAACAGAGACACACCACAGTCCATAACACTGCGGCGTCCCCACCACCATGGGTGCAAAAAAGAATCCAACAGCACCCAAAGCAGCCAGCGAAGAGTAGTAAATGCAACCAAACGAAAGTGTGGGGAGGAAAAAAAGTTGCCGTAAAACTAAAGACACCATGCAACAATATTAAAATGTAGGGACAGTCTTTGAGCCTACGCCGAGGATCCACCCAAAGATGCAAGGGGATCAAAAGGGCAAACACACAGACGGACAGAAACAAATACAAATAACTCAATTTAATCAAAACAAAATTGGAAATGAAATGAGGTAGGGGAAAAGTAAACGATAAACAGTAAGCAAAATGGGGTATGTTTTGCTCCCCCAAAGGGAAACCCAACACGAGTAACTTTTTTTCGGGACTGGCACAGCCTTTTTTTAAATTGGGAAAAAAAGTCAGACAAATACTTTTCGAACAAAACTAATAGTGGGGGAAAAACAAGCGCAGGCCAAAAAATGAACTGTCTGGCAAAAACTGGACTTAAGGGGAGGGGGAGAGGGGGGTTTGAAGATGGGGAAAAATGGGAAAAATTTTAAAAAAAAAAAAAAATTTAAAATAGAAAAATCTTTATAGTGCATTTTTGGGAACCCTTTGGGAATCCCCTTTGAAAAGGGGGATATTTTGTATCGCCTGCTCCGAGGCCCCCCGGGCCCCCCGGTCGGGATCATCAGGGAGACACGGGCCCGGGGGTGTGTCTGCGCCCCCCGGGGCCAAAAAAGGACACACCCCAGTCCATAAAAACTGCGGCGTCCCCCCACCATGGGGGCAAAAAAGATCCAAAAAAGCACCCCCCGCAGCCCGCGAAAAAGTAGTAAATGAAAAACCAAAAGAAGTGTGGGGGGGAAAAAAAGTTGCCCTTTTAAAATAAAGGGGAAATTTCAAACAATATAAAAAGTAGGGGGACGTCTTTGAGCCCACGCCGAGGATTTCCCCCCCAAAGATGCAAGGGGATCAAAAGACAAAAAACAGAAGGACAGAAACAATACAATAACCTCAATTTAATCAAAGCAAAATCGGAAAAAAATGAGGAAGGGGGAAAAGTAAACGATAAAAAAAATTTAAACAAATGGGGTTGGGTTTTTCTCCCCTAAGGAAACCTAAACAGAGTAACTTTTATTCAAGACTGGCCCGCCTTTTAAACTTGAATAAAGTCAGCAAGTTCATAGGGCGAACCCAAATTTAAAAGGGGGGGGAAAAAAAAAGCCCCAGGCCCAAAAACTGAACTGTCTGGGAAAGACCCGGACTTTTTGGGGAGGGGGGGGAGTTTGGGAAAATTTGGGAGAAAAATGGGAAAAAATTTAAAAAAAAAAAAATTTTCAGATATTTAAACTCTTTCCCAGCTGATAAGGGAACCTTTGCAATCCCTTTGAAGGCAGTTTTTTGTATCGCCGCTCCCGGGCCCCCCGCCCCCCGGATTGGGACTCATAGGGAGACACGGCCCGGGGTGTCGCGCCCCCCGGGGCCAAAAAGAGCAAAACCCCCAGTCCTAACACTGCGGCGTCCCCAAAACCAGGGGTGCAAAAAAAGGGAAACCAACGCACCCCCAAAAACAGCCGCGAAGAGTAGTAAATGCAAAACCAAAAAGAAAAATGTGGGGGGGGGAAAAAAAGGTTTCCCTAAAAATAAAGAACCAGGGAAAAAAATTTAATTGTAGGGACAGTTTTGGGGCCTAAAGCCCCGGGGTCCACCCAAAGATTTCAAGGGAGATCAAAAAAAAAAACCCCAGACGGGGCAGAAAAAAATACAAAAAACCTCAATTTAATTTAAAAACAAAAACGGAAAAGAAATGAGGGGGGGAACCCGTAAACGATAAAAAAGTAAACAAGTGGGGTATTTTTTTTGCCCCCTAAGGGAAACCCAAAAAGAGTAAATTTTATTCAAGGAAAGGGACAGCCTTTTAAACTTGGTTAAAATCAGAAAGTACATAGGGCGGGAAAAAATCTAAAAGTGGGGGGAAAAACAAGCGCAGGCCAAAAAACTGAACTTTTTGGGGAAAAACCCGGACAAAGGGGGGGGGAGGGGGGGAGTTTTTAAGATGGAGAAAACCGGGGGAAATTTTAAAAAAAAAAAAAATTTTCGATATGAAAAATTTTATAGCGGGATAAGGGGGAAACCCTTTGCAACCCCTTTTTAGGCAGATATTTTTGTATCGCCTGCTCCGAGGCCCCCCGCCCGCCGGATTGGGGGCTCATCAGGGGGACCCGGCCCGGGGGGTCTGGCCCCCGGCGCCAAACAGAGAACACCACAGTCCCTAACACTGCGGGGTTCCCCCCCACCATGGGTTTCAAAAAAAAAAATCCAAACCCGCACCCCAAAGCACAAACGAAGAGTAGTTTAAAAGCAAAACCCAAAAGAAAGTGTGGGGAGGAAAAAAAATTGCCCCAAAATTTAAAAACACCCGCAAACAAAAATTTTAAAAGGGAGGGACAGGGCTTTGAGCCCCGCCCCAAAGGGTCCACCCAAAAAATGCAAAGGGGGATCAAAAAACAAACACACGCGGAAAAGAACAAAAACAAAAAACCTCAATTTAATCAAAGCAAAATCGGAAATGAAATGAGGTAGGGACAGTAAACGATAAACAGTAAGCAAGTGGGGTATGTTTTGCTCCCATAAGGAAACCTAACACAGAGTAACTTTTATTCAAGACTGGCACAGCCTTTTAAACTTGAATAAAGTCAGACAAGTACATAGACGAACAATCTAATAGTGGGGGAAAAACAAGCGCAGGCCAACAACAGCTAGTGAAGAGTTTTCATATCTGTAATTTTTTTTTTTTTAAATTCCCAGTTTCTCCATCTTCAAATCCCCTCTCCCTCCCCTTAAGTCCAGGTCTTTGCCAGACAGTTCAGTTGTTGGCTGCGCTTGTTTTTCCCCCACTATTAGATTGTTCGTCTATGTACTTGTCTGACTTTATTCAAGTTTAAAAGGCTGTGCCAGTCTTGAATAAAAGTTACTCTGTGTTAGGTTTCCTTATGGGAGCAAAACATACCCCCCTTGCTTACTGTTTATCGTTTACTGTTCCCTACCTCATTTCATTTCCGATTTTGCTTGATTAAATTGAGGTTATTTGTATTTGTTTCTGTCCGTCTGTGTTTGTCTTTTGATCTCCTTGCATCTTTGGGTGGATCCTCGGGCGTAGGCTCAAGACTGTCCCTACATTTTTATATTGTTTGCATGGTGTCTTTAGTTTTACGGCAACTTTTTTTCCTCCCACACTTTCGTTTGGTTGCATTTACTACTCTTCGCTGGCTGCTTTGGGGGTGCTGTTGGATTCTTTTTTGCACCCATGGTGGTGGGGACGCCGCAGTGTTATGGACTGTGGTGTGTCTCTGTTTGGCGCCGGGGGCGCAGACACAGCCGGCCGTGTCTCCCTGATGAGTCCCGATCCGGCGGGCGAGGGGCCTCGGAGCAGGCGATACAAATATATCTGCCTTCAAAGGGGATTGCGATGGTTCCCATTTTGCAGCTAGTGAAGAGTTTTATATCTGTAATTTTTTTTTTTTTTAATTTCCCAGTTTCTCCATCTTCAAACTCCCCTCTCCCCTCCCCTTAAGTCAGGTCTTTGCCAGACAGTTCAGTTGTTGGCCTGCGCTTGTTTTTCCCCACTATTAGATTGTTCGTCTATGTACTTGTCTGACTTTATTCAAGTTTAAAAGGCTGTGCCAGTCTTGAATAAAAGTTACTCTGTGTTAGGTTTCCTATGGGAGCAAAACATACCCCACTTGCTTACTGTTTATCGTTTACTGTTCCCTACCTCATTTCATTTCCGATTTTGCTTTGATTAAATTGAGGTTATTTGTATTTGTTTCTGTCCGTCTGTGTGTTTGTCTTTTGATCTCCCTTGCATCTTTGGGTGGATCCTCGGGCGTAGGCTCAAAGACTGTCCCTACATTTTATATTGTTTGCATGGTGTCTTTAGTTTTACGGCAACTTTTTTTCCTCCCCACACTTTCGTTTGGTTGCATTTACTACTCTTCGCTGGCTGCTTTGGGGGTGCTGTTGGATTCTTTTTTGCACCCATGGTGGTGGGGACGCCGCAGTGTTTTTGGACTGTGGTGTGTCTCTGTTTGGCGCCGGGGGCGCAGACACAGCCCGGGCCCTGTCTCCTGATGAGTCCCAATCCGGCGGGCGAGGGGCCTCGGAGCAGGCGATACAAAAATATCTGCCTTCAAAGGGGATTGCGATGGTTCCCTTATGCAGCTAGTGAAGAGTTTTCATATCTGTAATTTTTTTTTTTTTTAAATTTCCAGTTTCTCCATCTTCAAACTCCCCTCTCCCCTCCCCTTAAGTCCAGGTCTTTGCCAGACAGTTCAGTTGTTGGCCTGCGCTTGTTTTTCCCCACTATTAGATTGTTCGTCTATGTACTTGTCTGACTTTATTCAAGTTTAAAGGCTGTGCCAGTCTTGAATAAAAGTTACTCTGTGTTAGGTTTCCTTATGGGAGCAAAAACATACCCACTTGCTTATGTTTATCGTTTACTGTTCCCTACTCATTTCATTTCCGATTTTGCTTTGATTAAATTGAGGTTATTTGTATTTGTTTCTGTCCGTCTGTGTGTTTGTCTTTTGATCTCCCTTGCATCTTTGGGGGGATCCTCGGGCGTAGGCTCAAAGACTGTCCTACATTTTATATTGTTTGCATGGTGTCTTTAGTTTTACGGCAACTTTTTTTCCTCCCCACACTTTCGTTTGGTTGATTTACTACTCTTCGCTGGCTGCTTTGGGGGTGCTGTTGGATTCTTTTTTGCACCCATGGTGGTGGGGACGCCGCAGTGTTATGGACTGTGGTGTGTCTCTGTTTGGCGCCGGGGGCGCAGACACAGCCGGCCGTGTCTCCCCGATGAGTCCCGATCCGGCGGGCGAGGGGCCTCGGAGCAGGCGATACAAATATATCTGCCTTCAAAGGGGATTGCGATGGTTCCCTTATGCAGCTAGTGAAGAGTTTCATATCTGTAATTTTTTTTTTTTTTAAATTTCCCAGTTTCTCCATCTTCAAACTCCCCTCTCCCCTCCCTTAAGTCCAGGTCTTTGCCAGACAGTTCAGTTGTTGGCCTGCGCTTGTTTTTCCCCCACTATTAGATTGTTCGTCTATGTACTTGTCTGACTTTATTTCAAGTTTAAAGGCTGTGCCAGTCTTGAATAAAAGTTACTCTGTGTTAGGTTTCCTTATGGGAGCAAAACATACCCCACTTGCTTACTGTTATCGTTTACTGTTCCCTACCTCATTTCATTTCCGATTTTGCTTTGATTAAATTGAGGTTATTTGTATTTGTTTCTGTCCGTCTGTGTTGTTTGTCTTTTGATCTCCCTTGCATCTTTGGGTGGATCCTCGGGCGTAGGCTCAAAGACTGTCCCTACATTTTATATTGTTTGCATGGTGTCTTTAGTTTTACGGCAACTTTTTTTCCCCCCCACACTTTCGTTTGGTTGCATTTACTACTCTTCGCTGGCTGCTTTGGGGGTGCTGTTGGATTCTTTTTTGCACCCATGGTGGGGGGGACGCCGCCCGTGTTATGGACTGTGGTGTGTCTCTGTTTGGCGCCGGGGGCGCAGACACAGCCGGCGTGTCTCCTGATGAGTCCGATCCGGGGGCGAGGGGCCTCGGAGCAGGCGATACAAATATATCTGCCTTCAAAGGGGATTGCGATGGTTCCCTTATGCAGCTAGTGAAGAGTTTTCATATCTGTAATTTTTTTTTTTTTTAAATTTCCCAGTTTCTCCATCTTCAAAACTCCCCTCTCCCCTCCCTTAAGTCCAGGTCTTTGCCAGACAGTTCAGTTGTTGGCCTGCGCTTGTTTTTCCCCCACTATTAGATTGTTCGTCTATGTACTTGTCTGACTTTATTCAAGTTTAAAGGCTGTGCCAGTCTTGAATAAAAGTTACTCTGTGTTAGGTTTCCTTATGGGAGCAAAACATACCCCACTTGCTTACTGTTTATCGTTTACTGTTCCCTACCTCATTTCATTTCCAATTTTGCTTTGATTAAATTGAGGTTATTTGTATTTGTTTCTGTCCGTCTGTGTGTTTGTCTTTTGATCTCCCTTGCATCTTTGGGTGGATCCTCGGGCGTAGGCTCAAAGACTGTCCCTACATTTTATATTGTTTGCATGGTGTCTTTAGTTTTACGGCAACTTTTTTTTCCCCCCCACACTTTCGTTTGGTTGCATTTACTACTCTTCGCTGGCTGCTTTGGGGGTGCTGTTGGATTCTTTTTTGCACCCATGGTGGTGGGGACGCCGCAGTGTTATGGACTGTGGTTGTGTCTCTGTTTGGCGCCGGGGGCGCAGACACAGCGGCCGTGTCTCCCTGATGAGTCCCGATCGGCGGGCGAGGGGCCTCGGAGCAGGCGATACAAATATATCTGCCTTCAAAGGGGATTGCGATGGTTCCCTTATGCAGCTAGTGCAGAGTTTTCATATCTGTAATTTTTTTTTTTTTTTAATTTCCCAGTTTCTCCATCTTCAAACTCCCTCTCCCCTCCCCTTAAGTCCAGGTCTTTGCCAGACAGTTCAGTTGTTGGCCTGCGCTTGTTTTTCCCCCACTATTAGATTGTTCGTCTATGTACTTGTCTGACTTTATTCAAGTTTAAAAGGCTGTGCCAGTCTTGAATAAAAGTTACTCTGTGTTAGGTTTCCTTATGGGAGCAAAACATACCCCACTTGCTTATGTTTATCGTTTACTGTTCCCTACCTCATTTCATTTCCGATTTTGCTTTGATTAAATTGAGGTTATTTGTATTTGTTTCTGTCCGTCTGTGTGTTTGTCTTTTGATCTCCCTTGCATTTTGGGTGGATCCTCGGGCGTAGGCTCAAAGACTGTCCCTACATTTTATATTGTTTGCATGGTGTCTTTAGTTTTACGGCAACTTTTTTTCCTCCCCAACTTTCGTTTGGTTGCATTTACTACTCTTCGCTGGCTGCTTTGGGGGTGCTGTTGGATGCTTTTTGCACCCATGGTGGTGGGGACGCGCAGTGTTATGGACTGTGGTGTGTCTCTGTTTGGCGCCGGGGGCGCAGACACAGCCGGCCGTGTCTCCTGATGAGTCCCCATCCGGCGGGCGAGGGGCCTCGGAGCAGGCGATACAAAATATCTGCCTTCAAAGGGGATTGCGATGGTTCCCTTATGCAGCTAGTGAAGAGTTTTCATATCTGTAATTTTTTTTTTTTTTAAATTTCCCAGTTTCTCCATCTTCAAACTCCCCTTCCCTCCCTTAAGTCCAGGTCTTTGCCAGACAGTTCAGTTGTTGGCCTGCGCTTGTTTTTCCCCACTATTAGATTGTTCGTCTATGTACTTGTCTGACTTTATTTAAGTTTAAAAGGCTGTGCCAGTCTTGAATAAAAGTTACTCTGTGTTAGGTTTCCTTATGGGAGCAAAACATACCCACTTGCTTACTGTTTATCGTTTACTGTTCCCTACCTCATTTCATTTCCGATTTTTAAAATAGTTAATAAACTGGTGTACTTCATCATCAATTATGAATGGGTCGTAAAATTTGGTTTACTGGAGCATTTCTCGAAATAAATAGGAGGTGTAATAATCCTATTATATTTTCCTAACTGAAAGAGCGTGTTTTTTGTCCCTCCCCTCATCTCGGCCCACCTTAATAACGGGTCGCGAGGTAACACTTTTCTACAGTCTCTTTCATGGATGATACCACTGTGTAGTTATCTTTCGAAAGAGAGGCGCAAGCTAAAATGTTGTACTTGTCACTTTCTCTCTTAACAATAACGTTTTGACCCAAAAAATGGGACACAACAGCACTGGGGTTAATTTCGGCCTGAATTTTCCAAATGGCGAATATTTCGATCGATTTTTCACATAATCTATATGCCATGTCTATGGCATTGTCGTGTTGGTGTTTTGCCAGTAAATCCATAAATAAGCTAATTTGGACTCTTGAAATGAGGCTAGAGCATCTAATGCTGCTCCCAAATCTCTTTTGTCCCTATTAGAATCACTTGGCCCTTACCATTTATTTGTCCTCTATCTGATTCAAGGATACCTTTTTCCCACTTAAAGTGACCATGAATGGGGAACAACGACTTCAGTACGCGTTGCTACAATTAAACGCATAATTTGCGTCGGTCAGCTCCTACAAATATTGCATTAGGTCACCCGGAGTGCGTAGCTTTTACTCCCGTGACATCTTGAGCTATACTCCGTATCTAAGCATCCATACTGTGTGTAAAGATTTGTAGCGATCCGTAAAATCATCTTCTTTGATACAGTATAAAAATTTGGACATCGGGTATGACGATTGGGTCATTTCCTTATGTCTTGTTTTACTCGACAACTAAGCAAATATCCACCTTTTTCGCTGTGTAGTAGTTAAAACAGGTGTTTTAGTAGTTCCACGATCTCATTCCATACGACCGTTTTTGAGTCTTCTTGATAGCCACCCCAACCAGGAATAGAACAGACTTATTCTCATACCCTCCAACTTCAGTCAGTGAATAAAGTACCCCATGAAAAACGAATTATCCCAGGGACGTTACCTGACGGAATTTTGCCTTGTGAATATCGCATTTACAGTAATGCCGTACCAACTGCAACAACAAAGACACCGTGCTGCTTTGACCTCAAAGATGAAGCGTTGGTGGAAAACTGAAAAACTCCCTTTCTTTAAATCACAAGAGCTTTTGTCATCAACGTCAACAGAAAGACAGTCCACGCATCGGTTTGTTTCCATCATTTTTCTACACGTTTCTGGAGAACGGATTGGGTAAAGTATTCGTGGTACGGTATGCTATCTCCAGATCAACTCCTAAAACCGCATCTCTTTTTGTGGTTGTGCTGTAATTCTTTTTTACTATTTGTATGCTGATATGGCCCGCACTGGTGATATGGTTTTTGAATAAGTAGACTGTTTCCGTTGATACAATGTCTGGTTCTTTTGGTTGGTGAAACAAACGGTTTTTCTTTTCGAACTTGAACCGTTTCAATCACTTCATCGTCTTTACAGAAATAAACGGATCGCACCTCTATTCCATCGACAGCATTATAATTGTATATACAATGCCTCAGGTGTAGTGGGCATCGATTAGTTTTCCTAGGATATGCCGAATCTTCAACATGTATAGATTCTAGATATTGTCGTGTTACGACTTTTGAACACATACCGCGCCGATGTTTAATGCTAATAGTGAGTGTTTTGTTGAAAACGTTTTATTGGAAGATGGAGGAGAAAAGCGAGTAAACAAAAAACTAATCTATTTAGCTTCGTTCTTCAGTCTACAGCCAACAAAGTTAATAAACCAAACCAAGCGTTTATTACCGGAACTATGATGAATATAAAACCTGTCAGTTGCAAAATTGGTTTAAAAGTGCTAAGAAGATTTCCTTCCAACATTTCTGTAATAAACTGAAAAAGATTGTCAAAAAAATCGTCCTGAACCCTCAAAAAGTTGGCACTATTAATGGTCGATCAGATAGTGTACTTGTTTTTGAATTTAGCGCGATTTCCTGATTCAATACTGCATTAGGTCTTCGTTGTCTATGAAAGAAAAAGCGACTTTCCCCCGGTTTAACAGAGGGGTATGCTTTACGGGGGGGTACTTTTTTTAATCCCGCTAATTTTTTCGGGGATAAATTGCGGGAAAAAATTGTCATATTTTTGAGAACTTTATCTTCCCGGCTTCGTGCTGTGAGGGTTTTAAAAATTTTTCATATTCGTTTGAGTGAATTTTCCCATGGGAAAAAAATGCTTTTCGAAAAGGGCTTGCCCTTTTTCTATTAAAAACGGGGGGAAAATGATGCGGTTATTTTGCTTAGCCAACGAAAAGACCCAGAAAACATTCCGCATGGGAAACGAAGGGGAGAAAACACTATATTCGTTATAAACTCGTAAGGGAGAAACAACAAAGTACGACTCTGAGGGAAAGGGCAACAGGGTTTTAAAAAGTCATAGACACCCGTAGCTCCCTTTGACGGGCCTTTTCACTTGCGTTTTTAAAAAAAGAGTATTACAAAACTTGGCCGAATTTCAGCCCTGAATTTTCCCCCAATCTATATCTGCAAGGGCTTTTTTTGCATAACATTTCAGCTAATCCCCAGAGGGAACAGAAAAGGGATTTTTTTGTAAAGAGATTTAAAAAATAATTGGCTTTTTCGTTTTGCAAGGGCGGCTACAAACATCAAAAAGGACCTTCGTGTTTCTTTTTTTTCGATTTCTAGAGTTATATCCCTTTTTTTAAGAGCCCCCAATAAGGTTTTTTTGATCATTTGACCGTGAACTGGATAAAACGCGTTATCAGTCACGCTGTTTAAAAAGGTTGTAAGGTAAATTAAAACCCTCCTCCCCAACGGAAGGAAAAAGAATAACAGAACGCCTGCCCGGGGAAATTTCTTGAGAGTTATTTAAATTTTTTCACTTAAAAGAACATCTGCGCTTCGAAGGGAATCAAAATTTGGTTTTAAAAATTGGCTTTTTAATTATGCAGGGAAAGGTAAAGGCGTTTGCAAATTTTGGAATAACTAGAATTTGCGGTAAAAAGAAAACGTCTTTGTCGCGAAAAAAATGAATAAACCAAAAAATTTTAATCTTCATGCGTAAAAAAAAACAATTCTTTTTTTTGGCCTATCATGGGCATGAAGACGGCACGTAAACCCTTAAAAATCCCATTTTCTTGTGTTTGGCTTAAATAAAAAAACGCAGTTTTTCCCTTTTCTGTTTTTCCCTTTTTTTTGTACTTTTTCAACGAAGGCACTTGGGTCTCTCCCTTTCCAAATTTTACTGTTTTTACGATATCATTTTCATCGCATAAATAAAATGGAAATAGCAAAGTTTTAAAAGAAAAGCCAACGGGAAGGGCTATTACCAACGCGACTGGGCGTCGATAAACATAACAGTGTTCAATAGTTGAAGCCAAAATGAGTGATAAAACCAGAATGGTACATCACAACATCGGTAAATGCCGTTTTCTCAGCAAACAATAATCGAAAAATGCCCCCGCGGGGCTTCGCCAAACACCTTTTCTTTCTCCCCCGGGGACAAGTAGACAAAAAAAATTCGATGGAAGGATTGTGCTTCTGAAGAAGACGACTATTTCCCTTTCTGGAAATAAGCAGCGTTGGTACTTTAAGGGTTTAACAGCAAAATGCAGGGCGTTTTTCTTGGGTTTGGGGGGCCCCGTTCCTTTCATAGGGATTATTTCTAGTTTAAGTGAGGTTAATTACGGGTAAAAACCCGCGTGGTCGAGAGAATTTCAAAAAGGGGAAGAAACAT
Source organism: Conus ventricosus (assembly GCA_018398815.1). Lineage (NCBI taxonomy): Eukaryota > Metazoa > Mollusca > Gastropoda > Neogastropoda > Conidae > Conus > Conus ventricosus. Next base: position 12,363 of record JAFLJL010011642.1, read on the forward strand.
ATATCAGTTTAAAGAAATTTAAAAAGTT
>JAFLJL010011644.1:0-21416 GCA_018398815.1 Conus ventricosus
TTTATGGGCAACCACCTGAAAGCACCTTTGTAAGTGAAGCAGGGCGCAGGCGCAGCTTGGGCCGTCGGGCGACGAAGGGGAACTACACACACGATCGATAGCTTGGCGGTTTTGCAAAACCGTTAGACCCACGTCATGCGTTTGTGGCGTTCACTGAGAGGCTTGCAGGGTATGTTGTCGGAGGTAGACATGAGAGGTTGTTTCCAATAGTCTCCAAATTCAGGGGCTTGCAGCATGGTTTGAATTGTTTTAACTTGCTGAAATAAAACTGAAGGGAGACCAACAATGTAAACCGCCAATACCCATAAAGCACATTGGCAACAGCGCGCAATTGCGTGCATGATCATCAGAATATCCGCATTTCTCTTTAAGCCATTAAGCTTGTTAAAAGTAGAAGCTTGATCCATGTCAGGTAGAATTAAAATTGATGGCTATGTTGAGAATCTAATACTTTTGATGAGCAACTTGCGATTCCAGAAGTTCTCTCTCTAAATTCTGAAGAAATGCTGTCTTGAGAACATAAATATTTCTGGTAAATCACTTCTCTAGCGCGTCTGCAAATCACAACCCTCTCACAAGCCTGCACACCACGGCTCCCAACTGTGAAATGGCAGTAGCTCTGCTGGCTGGTACAACACAAAGCTTCCCCGGCCAAAATGACGTCATACTCCCTGCCGATTGCTAAGCCTGCACGCGCAATGAGCGAGCTCCTGTGCAGTGGAGCATGCAAGAAACAATGGCGGCGTTCAATATTAATTGCAGCCTGTCTGGCAGGCCGGCAGGTTGTGAACAAACAGGACTGCTAAACCATATAATTTTTAGTTAATTTTAATGTTCTCAGAGAGAAATGTAAAAATGTTTGTTCACGATCACCAAATCTTATCTAGCACGTAAGCCCCCCATTTTAATGTGCTAATTTCGTCAATTTTAGAGGTTTTGACATGTTAATTTATTTGGAAAATAGGTTTAATTTTGGCCAAAACTGACATGAGAAGGACGTGATTTGTAATGTGAAAAGGGGGTTTTCGTGCAAAATAAGATGGGTGAGCTTGAACGAACATATTTACATCTCTGCCTTTTCTTCGGCGCCAGGCAGACTTGAATTATTATCTCCCATTACTGCCCCCCCCCCCCCCCCACCCCCAACCCCCAACCCCCAACCCCACCCTTCAGCCCATCCCCCCAGCCCCTTCTCTTCCCTTTCTGGTTCTTTGCTCTTGTTTTTTGATTCGTTGGTTGGTTGGTTTGGTTGTTGTTGTTTGCTGCTTGATTGTTTGGTGCGTCTATTGTTGTTGTTTGTTTGTTTTTAATCCTCGCTGTAAAAGTCCTTCAAATACATTTCAGTCATTTAAGACTCTATTCCGTGAGATTTTTTTTTCGAACATCTGAATGTCAGTGTCTAACGCTCTCTCTTTATTGAATGAGGCTTTTAACTTCATCGACCAAACTTAGAGCTTTTGCTTCTTTTCTCTTTTTTCCTTGTCTTTTCTTTTTTTTTTTTCCCAAACCGTGAAATCGTAAAACAGATCTACATCATGGGAATAGTAAATCAGTCACTAACCTTTCATTTCTGGCTGGATAAAGGAATCCGTAAAATACAACACTTTCTGAATCATTCTGATGAATTCATGATTTACAAAGCCTTCGAAAGAAAAATGTAAATGTAGATTTCCTTACATATTTCAGCTGTAAATAAGCCTGATAAAGCACTCATAAGAAAACAGACATTAATACTAACTGAAAATAAATCAAGTGAACACAACTGCCTTCAAGAGAGTAGAAGAAGAAGCAGATTATTATTTCTCTTAAAAAAAAAAAAATTAAGAAAAAAAAAAATGACACTGAGCTAAAATAAATTGGACGAAATAGGATTGTGTTGATAGAGGCAGTGGACCCGTTTCTCACTGAAGGCGCCGTAAAGCAGAGACCCTATGGTATGCATTCATTCATCAGGAGGAGGAGGAAGGTGCAATACTTTGAGTTTCATGAGAGAATTCGTATTTTCTTTTAATTATCCTTCCTTTGGTGGTGGATTCTGTACTCCGTGCAGCACTTACTATACACATTTCGTGATTTATTGACAAAAAAAATGCCGAAATAAACGAAAATGCTCTATATTGGGACTGTTGCAAGGATAACGGTGCAACTGGTGGTGTAGGGGGTCCATACTCAACCACCTTCAGTTTCGCGACTTCCAACAACCGCGCAGACAACAACCGAAGAACTCATCCGTGAAGTGAGCTGTCAGCGGTGATCGCCACTATTCGACACTTTCTGGTCAAGAGTGAACACACTTGAAATCCATCAGAAACCTCCCCCCCCCCTCCCCCTTCCCTCCCCTCCCCCCAAACCTTCGGACCCCTCACAGGAAAAAAAAAAGAAGAAAAAAACCCAATCTACATGATAATTGTGGGTTACGAAAAAAGAACTCCAAATAGAAAATCGCGAAGATGATTACTGCTCTCTATATTCTGAATTGAGTTACAAAACGAGTGACGAGGGCGGAAAATGAAGCAAAATTTGAAAAGAGAGGGGGTTAGCTACCACCAAGGACACAGACAAACAGAGTAGTCCTGTACTCTGTTGTCTGTGTCCTGGCGTAATCACCCCCTCTCTTTTCACATTTGTCTGAATTGAGAAAAGAGTGCGAAGGCGTAAAAGTGGCCCTAAGCCTGGAAGATGTGTAGCAAAGAGCAATCTCTCTCTCTCCTCTCTCTCTCTCTCTCTCACTCTCTCTCCTTCCCTCTCCTCATCTCCTCTCCTCTCTCTCTCTCTCTCTCTCATCTTCTCTCCTCTCTCTCTTCATGCGTGCGAGCGTCGTGTATGTGTGTGTTCAAAAATATGTACGCACGTTGTCATATTCATCTCCTCACTGTCTGTTTTCATACATCCAATCTTGTACTTTTGTAGTACATTTACAAATGTTCCCCCAGCCCACCTCACTTTCTACCCCTACTCTCTCCTTCCTCTTCATTATTGTTATTCTCATTTTTATTTTATTTTATTTTGTTATGATTGGTTTTGTTTTATTATTATTCTTATTTTTTGTTTTGTTTTCATTTCTCTTCTATTTTCATTTGATGTTCCATTATGATTACATGACCGCTTTGCTTGCTTGTTTTGCTTTCTTGCATTAATTGATTTCACTGCATGTTGTAATCCCACTCAGGGCGAGGACTGGATGTAAAAAAGCACGTCAGTACTTATCATTATCCTCGAAATAAAGAATTTTGTCTTGTCTTGTCTTGTCTTCTCTTTCTCTCTCTCCTCCCTCCCTCCATCCTCTCTCTTCTCTCTCTCTCCTTCTCTCTCCTCTCTCTCTCTTCTCTCTCCTCTCCATCTCTCTCTCTCTCTTCTTTTTCCCCCCCTATCGATATTTTAACGCTTACAAAACTGAGAACAGGTACGTTACATCTGCTCCCCCTAACCTATCCCCCCCCCTCTTCTTTCCATCCTCACCCCACTCACATCCCCTTTTATTCGTGCAGGGTCTCTATTTGTTGTTATTGCTGTAGCGTCTTCGCATGAAAAAAAAAAAAGAAAAAGAAACCCCGAAGTGCTGGGGAGGACCCAAGAAGCACGCCTTCACCTGCCTTTAGAGCAGTCCTGTACCACCCTTGAGGCCTGCGCTGTGTTGACGATGGGTACAGGCACGCGCAGGACACCCATTAAGATATCAAGGGACATAACTGCTCCGAACAGAGGTAAATTAGACTACAGGATGCAGCTCATAACACCTAAAGTAGCATCCCCATGGGTTGTACCAGCCCGTAATTCATGACTGCAGAGCCCACCGGCGAAAAACACCACCCTCCAGCTGCCGAGCACAAAGCCACAGACCCAACCACCCCTGCCCGCGGAAGATGAAGACAGTGCCACTCCAGACAACAGCCAAGCTTTCGCCATACGGTCTTATGTGCCCTCAAGAGAGAATCCAAAGTTTTTAGTCTTTCCCACTGTCAACAGACTTTTCCCTGTGGTCAGTGGGGCTTTCCTCACCGTCACTGGGCCTTTCTCCAGGTCAGCCTAGTTAAGGCAAAGAAGAAAAAGAAACAACCCGAAGGTGCTGGGGAGGACCCAGAGATAGCACTGCCTTCACCTCCTTTAGAGCATCCTGTACCACACCCTTGAGGCCTCGCTGTTGGTTGACGATGGTTACAGGCACGCGCAGACACTCCATTTAAGATATCAAGGGACATACCTGCTCCAACTAAGGAAATTTAGACTACAGGATGCAGCTCCCCCCAATAACAGCCTTAAAGAAGGCATCCCCATGTGTCCAGCCCTATTCATGACTGCAGATAGCCCACCGCGAAAAACCCCACCCGCCAGCTGCCGAGCACACCCCACATACCCAACCACCCCTCCCACGACAAAAGCAAAATAAAAATGAAGACAGTGCCCAACTCCCAACACACAAGCTTCGCCATACGGTCTTATGTGCCCTCAAGAAAAATCCAAAGTTCAGGTGCTCATTTGTTTGTTTATTGCTGTAGCGTCCTTCGCTTAATTAGATGACAATGAATTACATTCTCCCCCCCCCCCCCCTCCCCCGCCCCCCCCAGCCCCCCCCTCCTGTTTCGTTGCAAGTGTTTACTAAAATGTGTTGTTGTGTGGTGTTGTGTTGCGTGCGTGCGTGCGTGCCGTGCTCGTGCGTGTGTGTGGTGTGTGTGTTGTGTGTGTGTGTGTGTGTGTGTGTGTGTGTGGTGTGTGGCGCGATGCTGCGAGCGTGGGCGCGCCGCGCGTGCGTTGCGTGCGTTGCCGTCCTCTCTTGCGCGCCAGTGTGTTGTGTGTGTGGGTGGTGGTGTGTGCCGTGCTGCGTGCTTGCGTGAGTGCGTGCGTGCGTGCGTGCGTGCGTGCCGCTGTATGTGTGTGTGTGTTGTGTGTGTTTGTTTGTGTTGTGTGGGGTGTGTGTGTGTGTGTGCAGGCGCGCACGCCTCGAGCTACTGGTTTTTGTTTTGGCATTTTACACTCTATAATTCTTTTATTTTTCTTTCCTCTTTATTCTTTTATAATTTTTTTTCTTTTTATTGTTGTTTAATACTTAAAAAGTGCGTATGGGTTAGCCTGTGTCTGATTTCCTTTCTGTCCCCCTTTCCCCCTGTCCCCCACCCCCCACCCCCCCCCCCCACACACACACCCACACACCACCCCCGTTTTTTTTGTTTTTGTTTTTTTTTAAAAAAATATATACAGCCTCAAACGATCACAATCAATTAACTAAACAAAGGTTCTGATTGTGATTGGCTAAAGCAGGAAGTATGTGTATGTTGCGCGCACGCTTCTGTATGGTGTGCGTGTGTGTGTGTGTGTTTGTGTGTGTGTTGTGTGTTGTGTGTGTTGTGGTGTGTTGGGTTGTTGGTGCGCGCGCGCTCGTGCGCGCGCGCGTGCCTGTGTGTTGTGTGTGAGAGCGTGTGAGCTACGCTTGTGCTGCGTGTGTGTTGTGTATGTGTGTGTGTGTGGTGCGCCGCGCCGCACGTGCACGCGCCGTTTATGTAGGTACAAACACTGGCGGACGGGAGGGGCGGAGAGTGCATGTGTTTGGGAGAGTGGGATTTCAGGAACGACATCCTGAAAGGACAAGTGAGATCGTCAATACGGATTGTCGGATTATTGAACGACATTACTAGGTCATGCAAATAACAACTGATATACGGATAATGGGTGGTAGTAAAACACAACCCTCAAGTTGAAATACAGACCGAGAAACCATGAACAGAAGCATGACTGAAAGAGTAGCTTTAATTAAGAAGAATGACAAGACTTTGAAGGCACCCTACAGAGAAAAGTGAACAAAATGAACAAACTATTATCATTTTATATTGCAAGCACACACCGAGGGCAAAAGAATTATAACACATGTAAGACATCGACTTAGATAATGAAAATTAACATATGCGATATTATTGCCTTTTTGATGTTCAAATGAATGAACCGCAGTTTTTCCGCCTGGGAAGTGGAGACCAGCCACACTGAAGGCATGTAATGTTTAGTTGTGTCACCCCAGTCAGGTCTTTACCGACATGATAATGACCCAGGTAAACGAAACGAAGAGAGCCAGTGACCAACCACAATAGTTACAAGACAAAAATAAGCCTGTTTCCAGGGGGAGGGGGGGCGTGGGAAAAGAAAAGCCGAGGGAAGCTATCCTGTCTTTTCCCGTGCAAATAGACTTACTTTTTCCTTAGTTTTTAATGGGTCAAGCAATCTAGGGAATTAGGTATCTGAATTTGAACGTGCGCACCCAGTATCAATCGAATACTGACTATCTTGCATTCCAGACTAACGTTTATCCACCCAATTTGCATCGCTTCCCTCTAAACTGAAACTTGTGAAGCGCACTGATGTGGCCAAAATTGCCTTCGGCCTGTCACCACGATCTGTCCCAGTGAAAACTCACGCGGTCCCACTCTACTGAACACGAGCCCTGACACAGAAGACCTCCCATGCTATTTCCAAACATTGTCTATTCGCCTGCTCCAAAAATGAACGTGCATATACACATTACCACGCACCCAATCCTTTGTGTTTCCTGTACTGTACTGCATCGTCTTTTTGTGAAACAGAGCTTCTCAGCTGTGCTAGCAAAGAGTAAAAATTAATGTCTATTTTTTGACGTCATGTTCTTCTGGAGGAACATCAATTTTAATGAGGTTTGGATGTACCACACACACACACACACACACACACCGCGCGCGCGCGCGCGCACGCAAACACACACACTATCCATATAAATATATATATATATAATATATATAATATAAATATAGAAGAGAGGAGAGAGAGAGAGAGTATAGAAGAGAAGAGAGAGAGGGAAGAGAGAGAGATAGAAGAAAAGGGAAAAAAAAACTCCGAAACACGAAACTCAAACTTTATGAGGTGTATAATAAGCTGGAAGCTTTTTTACACTATGCCGCTCCAAAAAAACCATAAACACTAAGAAACAATTACATCAATTTACAAAATTAAAACACAGCAATAAAAAAAAAAACATTTTATATAATATATAATAGAAAATAGTAAGCAGTCGCCTTATAAATTATTTCACACCACACACACACACACAACAACACACACACACACACACACAAAATCCACCACACCACACACACACACACACACACACACACACAACTGTACATACGTAACATCACATAGGTCTTATCATAAACATTTTGTACGTCCAATCATGTCCAAGATACTTATAGCCCAGCCGACTGCGCAGGCCCATCTCCGGCTGCAACAACTTGTTTGTGTCAAAAGGACATCATAACCTTAGGAGAATATACAGTTAAGTGAAACATATTTACAAATGGTCCCTATGAGTATTGAAAAATAATGCTTTTTTAAAACGATGTTAAAAACTATTTAACTGTTTTTAAATGTTAGGATTTCACCCATAATTTACTCCCAGATCAGGTAAGGGATACTTTGATAAGATCGAGTTCGTGGTCGATAGGTTGAATAGGGTATTGTTGCCCTCGAATTTTGATTAAGGGAAATTTGTCCATGAAGAATAAGGTGGCCAATATTTTTAATAATTTTAATACAAAAACAGCTTTATTAAAGCACATTTAGATCGAATGGAAGAAAGTTAAGATCTTTATAATCACTAGCTTTAAGAGAATATTTCAAGAGTATCACTTAATAGCGCTCGCTTGATACATGCTTTTCTAGCGGTTTTAAGCAATTTTTAACTGGCTAAATCCCCACATGTAGAGCAAGTTAATGTCTGTTGTACATTTTGCATAGAAATATAATATTTCTAGTATGTTTGATCAAGTAAATTTCTTGATTCGGTTTTTTCAACAACGAATTAATTTTTATTATATAACTTTTTAGACAAATCAGAATATATGATTAGACCATGAAGATTATTATCAACTGTAAGACCTAATACTTTGGTGTGAATTTTAACTTCTTTCTAACACTTTTTTTGTATACGTATTTTAAGAGAGAGAGAGAGAGAGAGAGATAAGAGAGAGAAGAAGAGAGATAAGAGAGAGAAAGAGAAGAGAGACAGAGACAAGACAAGAAACAGAAAGGAGGGGGAGGGACACAGAGAGGCCACAGAGAGAGATTTCAGATGTTTTATTCATGTCATAGGCATTTGCCCCCTCATGAAGAAGAGTTATGAACAATCATTTCACTACAAGGGTTGTTTTATATACAATGTAGCATAAGGTTAAGAGAGAGAGAGAGTAAGAGAGGAAGAGAGAGCGGAGAGAGAGAGAAAGAGAGAGAGAGAGACTTATTTTTTCTCAAAGCCAATACTATTGAAACAATAATTCTTGCTGCATTGTGAATCCGTTAAACAATGAAATTGTACTATTTATTTAAAAAGATACCTCTGTGATCATGAGGTTTTACTTTGCTGTGTCATGAGAGAAATGGAAGGCCTATGCACGTGGATATTATTAACGTATGAAAAAAATCGGTAATTACATAAAGCAATGGCAGGCCAAATCCCTTACCGTCGTAACCATTTAGATTCTTTGGGAAATTCAGCATTTTTCGCAGTATGCGATAAATAGTTGTTTTGGATGTTTGATGGGACATTTATTGGTTCCGAAAAGAAACATGAAACAGTTTAACAGTTAAAGTAATTATCCTGCTAAAAAGTTTACTCGACAATGTTTGTATGACGTCCGCCGCTTTAATGGAAAGTACGATGCCATCACTTCCGGCCTTGATATTTTTCATTTCCTAACATCCAGTATAGTAGTCTGCGCTCTAACGTGGCCGACTGAAACAAGCCATCCACAGACCCCACTCCTCGCGCCCCCACCCTCAATGGCCAATAGTCAACAAAGATAACAACTCCCCTTCCTCGAACACAAACGCCATATCCCCCCTCGCCCCTACAAATTCATTGATCTCTCATCTCTCTCTCATATCTCTCGTCGCATCTCTCCTTCAACTCTCTCCCCTCTCTCTCTCGTCTCTCTCTCTCTCCTCTCACACACACACAACACACACATACACACACACACACACGCACACCACACACACCACACACACAACACACAAAACACACACACACACACAACACACACACACACACACACACATACACACACACACACACACACACCACACCAACACACACACACACACAAACACACTAGGCCGCTTCACGCGCGCTCATACACACACACAAGAACTCTAAAAAAAAATCCTATCATTTTTTCTAGCGCCACTTTGCAGGTACCGTTTTCAAATGAACCATTCTCCTGGAAACAAAAAATTCGAACATGACCAAAAGATAGAGACTAACGACATTCGTCCTTCCGTTTTCATTGTTTGAAGTGTTAATTTGTCCCCTTTGCCTGAAGAAGAATAATACGTCGAAACGCGTTTAATGTTTGTTTTGTAATTTGGTTAGATTCATCGTTTGGCTCGCTCTAGGTCTGTTTTCATGCTCTGGTTTTCAGTTTCCGTTCCTGCAGTCAATCATTTTGAAAACCGTGGAATTTAGGGCTGATAAATAAACTTGGAATGACATGAAGGCAGAACATAAACAATAAACAGTAAACAATTGGTAAACGTTTTCTTCCCATATAAAACCTAACACAGAGTAACTTTTTTATGGCAAGACTGCACACCTTTTAAAACTTGAAATACAGTCAACAAAATACATAGACGAACAATCTAAGTTGGGGGGGGGGTGGGGGGGGGGGGGGGGGGGGGGGGGGGGGGGGGGAGGGGGGGGGGGGGTGGGGGGGGTGGGGGGGGGGGGGGGGGGGGGGGGGGGGGGGGGGGGGGGGGGGGGGGGGGGGGGGGAACAAGCGCAGGCCAACAACTGAACTGTGCTTCATATAATTGAACTTGGCAAGATTTGACTTAAAGGGGGGGGGGGGGGGGGGGGGGGGGTGGGGGAGAGGAAAATGGGGGGGGGGGGGGGGGGGGGGGGGGGGGGGGGGGGGGGGGGGGGTGGGGGGGGGGGGGTTGTTGATTTTTGAAGATAGAGAAACTGGGTAACCATGAAATTAAAGAAAATATTATTAACAGATATGAAAAACCTCTTCCCTACTGCAAAAGGGAACCATCGCCACCCCCCCCCCCCCTTTTTCCTCCCCCCACTATTAATTGTTCGTCTATGTATTTGTCTGACTTTATTCAAGTTTAAAAAGGCTGTGCCCAGTCTAGAATAAAAGTTACTACTGTGTTAGGTTTCTATGGTTTTCAAACGTTCCCACTTTGTTTACTGTTTATGTTTACTGTCCCTCCTCATTTTTTCATTTCCAATTTTGTTTTGATTAAATGAGGCTTTGTTTTCTGTCCGTCTATGTTTTGTCTTTGAACTCCCCCGGCATCTTTGGTGGATTCCTCAAGCTAAGGCGCAAAGATTTGTACCCTACATTTTTATACTTTTGCATAATTTTTCCATTTATAGTTTTTTTTCACCAACTCCCCCCCCCCCCCACCCCCCCCACACACACACACACACTATTTCGTTTGGTTTCATTTACTACCCTTCACTGGCTGCTTTAGGGTGGCCTACTGGGATCCTTTTTTGCACCCCTTGTTTGGGGAGAACACCACAGTATTAGTGGACGGGTGTGGTCCTCTATTTTGAACCAGGAGCGCAGACACAACCTGCCGTGTTCCTCCCTGAAGAGTTTCCGACCCCATCGGACTAAAGCCTCGAGCAGGCAATAAAAATATATCTGCCATCGAAAGGGATTGCGATTGTTATCCTTCATGGCAGCTAGTGGAAGAGATTTTAATATCAGTAACATATATTCTCTTAAATTCACGTTTCCCAGTTTCTCCATCTTCAAACTCCCCCCCCCCCCCCCCACCTCCTCCTTACGTCCCAATCTTTGCAAGTCATTACTATGAAGACAGTTCATTGTTGGCCTGCACTTGTTTTGTTCCCCAACTATTAGATTGTTCTCCTATGTATATGTCTGACTTAATTCAAAGTTTTAAAAGGCTGTGCCAGTCTTGAATAAAAGTTACTCTTGTTAGTTTTCTTAGGGAGCAAACTACCCCAATTGTTATTACTGATAAATAAACATTCAAAACCGAATTTCTTAAAAAAAGCCTAGTGACCGTAAGCCCAAACTTGCAGATCTTTCGTGTTTCTACGTCATAAGTGTAGCACCTGGTGAAAAACGTCAAGGACATAACAATGGGGCGAGAGGAGAGGTGAGGGAGAAGAAATCGATGGCCCTGGAAATCGTGTCCCATCTCAGTGATTTGTACCGGCTTTTCACATCAATCTATGGGAAAAAAACAACAACAGCAAAGACAAACAATTGAACCAGTGCCATCTGTTTCAGTGTCAGCAAAAGATTCCTCAAGGATTGAACTTGGTGGATGAATTAGTTTTCTCTTTCTTTGAGTATCCACCTTCAGCGATTGAAGATTCAACACTTTTGTGTGTATGACGTTTTTTTTTTTATCCCACCATTAAGGCCAGGCCATACTCCAGCTTCGAGAAGTGCAAGGCTAATGTTAACTGTGGTTCACCATACCAACGGCCAAACTGGCCTTCTCTTCCGAAAGTTGGTGATGGTAATTTTTACGTAGTGCAAATATTGTGCATGCGTTCACACACGGAACCTCGGTTTTTTATAGTCTCATTCGAAGGGGAATGTAGTCAGAACCAAATGTTAATTCCCGAGGAAAAATCCCCCTGTCCGAAATTTTTTAGCAAGGCTGATTCCCCGCGTCATAAAGTTACATGCAGTTTTTTTAAGAGTTCCTTATACACATTGTTTTCAACCTGTCTGCATAATCGACCGGAAACTGGAGCGCTGCGTGTTCCATCCTGTTCCAGCGAGGAGCTGCCTTGCGTTTGGAGCTCCCGTTTTAATTCATTTTACATCTTTTTACGTCTTTACATTTTACATCTTTTTACTCATACGAGTAACTGTGAATTTTTAAATGATCAGCACTAATTGTATTTTAATGCTAAATTTTTTTTATTCTAAACGAAATTGTGGTTTAAACCCTCTTAAAGTGAGTCCTTTTTCTTTATTGGCTTTTTCCTGATGGCTACCGGCGTGTTGTCCCTCGCTTCGTTAAATGTTTTTTCTAGTTTTCCTTGTTCTTTATCCACATGTTGACAGGAACAACTAAATTCCTAGCACTCAGTTACAATTTTGAAATTTTTAGATGTTTGAGTAAGGACGCCTTTATTCCCATTTTTGCAGTTTTAAAACTTTATGCAACCTGAACCCATGTAGTCTCCTGTGTGCACATGTGCCGAGTACTGTTCTTACGTCCTTATTACTAGGCCACCAGGATTGTGAACCCGCCCTATTTCAATTATCATCAGAATATAACAGTGAAAAGGAATTTGTTTTTTATGATAAAAGATTAGACATAAGGAGTTAAATGATGGTTTTTAAAGCTATCCTAATCAGGAGACATTTGAACTCAATCCCTGGTCCCGTCCACCCAAGTAAAATTATCCTTGCGGGATTTTGCAATTTGAAGAGTCAACATGAAACATACAAGCAGCTGCCTGTGACGCTGCAATCATGGTATCACACAAATGATATGTTAATGAAATTCAGCCAGTTTATGAAGCATTATGCCAATATGAATATATCATGGACTAGGTTTTACCTGCGGGCTTCCAACTTTTAGTTCAAGATTTTTTGAGGATTCTATTGAAAACCTGCAGCTCAGAAACAACGTTTTGACACCTATCTCACCAACCGATCCCCAAAAGAAAAACTTGAAATTTTATTGTCCTAAGTTTGCATCCCCCCCTGATTCTACAACTGATAGAATCCCAAATCCATAAAAGTGCAACTAACCCTCAATCATTAAGAGAAAAAGATAAACTAAATGCCATAGTCGTAATTTTCATCTCTTATTAAGAAAAAGAAGAACTCAGTAATTTTAGTCACTGAAAAAAACATTGATGTTGTAAATTGAACAAAACTTGCATAGAAACTGGGAACATCCAGTAGTAACCTTTTAATGAGGAATTTGATATTTATAGAAAGGACAGACTTGGCAAAAGAGGTGGGGGAGTCTTGATTGCCATTAGGAAGAATTTTAGCCAGTAGTTTTTATATCAAGGCAAAAATAGTTAAAGTTTATTTTATTAGGATTGAATTTCATTTCAAGAATAGAGACCTGTCATTGTTGGATCAGTTTACAGACCTCCAGACTCAGATGAAAATGTTATGATTGTCTATTTGCAGAGACATTTCGAAACATTGTTTTGCCAATAGGAAGGCAATATTTATAGGATTGGTGAGACTTATTAATTTACCAGATATAGATTGGGGTAAGATGCCATACTTTTAATCCAATACAGTAAAAAATATAATACTCAGTTTTTTGATTGCCTCCAAAAGACCTTGGATTAGTACAGTCAGTTGAATCCCCAACTCTTGGTAAGGCATTCCTGATTTATTTTTTACCAATTTCCCAGGCGCCTTTTTAAGGCCAATTCAGAATAATTGCAGGCCTGGGTGATCATACATAGTTCTTTTAGAGAGTAACATTCAACCCTTTGCGAAGAAAACCCCCCATAACGTACCATCAGACTCTGGGAACAAGCAGATTTACCAAAATTGCGCAGGGATACCCCTAATTTCAGTCTCTTTTTTTAGAGGGTCCCCGTAAAACCATAGTGTTAAAGATAAAGGTCAGTGATCTTTGGAAGGGTAATATAAAGACTAATTTGGAATTTATTATGGATACACATACCTACTAAAATAACTTCAAGCAAGAACCACCAGCCATGATTACTACTAAAACTAAACGATTGATGAAAGAAACATCGTTTCTTTAAGAATATTGAAACTACAGTCCTAATTCCAGAAAGATTACTGGTTAGGAATAAACTATCAAGAGAAAGTGTATCAAGAGAAGTAGACTGCTCACACCAAATATGTAATTCGATGAATTTCGAAGGCTGATCATCAAAACAAGAAATTATGGGTCTTACCAAAGGAGTAAAGAGACAGACAAACATTGGATCCGAACCTTGAGAAATTAACCAGAATATCCACCTAATAACAGGACCCTGAAGGGGAAAGCAAACGTTACTAAACAGACTCAGTTTTTTCTTGTTCAGTTTTTTCCTCAAATTCCCCCAAACCTTTAATAACGTTAGACTAAAGGATGATGATGAAACTCCAGAAATGCAAAACAGCAAAGTAAACAAAGCAGGAGTATTTAAGTTCCTGAACCAATATCAATGAAACCAAAGCTACTGGTCCCCGATGGGCGTTCCTGGCACGCTCCTTAAAATTTAGTTTGCCAATGAATTGAGTTGAGGTATACCAATTACTTTACCAAGCTTCACGACCAGGAGTAATACCTGATGATGGCGAGATGCGAGCATTGTTCCCTTAATTAAAAAGGGTGACAAAACCAAAAAGGCAGAGAATTATAGACCTGGTAATTCTCTTACATCCATATCACTAAAAATACTTTGAACACATAATAATATAGCAGAATGGACCATTAGTTGACAATATGATTTCTTAAAAACGCCGCGCCATGATTTAACACGAAGAGTTGTGAGACTCAACTTATAATCAACACCCTCTATGATTTTAGTAACAATCTTAACAACAGACACAAATATATTGCATATTTATAGATTTTTTCTAAAGCCTTTTGATAAGGTTACCATGTAGGGCCTGCCCTGCTTAAATTAAACACATTGGCATTGGTTGGCGGTTCTTGCTAAAATGGGCTCGATAGGTCCCCGTTGGGAGACGCAGAAAAGTTGTTGTGGAAGTCCCGTCCATCCCCATTGTAAGACCGTCTGTCAGTGTAGCACAGGGAACCGTTCTGGGGCCCTTGTTTTTCATAATTTTATAATAAATGAAATAATAGAAATCTCTCTCCTGAACTACTATAAGGCTTTTTTGCCAGAAGACAGTTTAGAGCATATAAACAATCAATAGCAAGAATGATACACGCATCCTACAAGAAGATCTACACGCTTTACAAGAGGGGAAAGAACTTTTGGAAAATGGAATTTCCAATCCTCAAAAGTGCAGTGTTGCGTAAAGTGTTAACAAACCTCACTATTAAATCCAGATTATTCTATCCCATAAAATACTTTCTCAAAAGAAACTAATGCCTGCAAAATTATTTAGGCGTGCAATTATAGATAGACGTCTTCAAATGGAAAGAACATTACAATTTAGTGATGTAAGAAAGCAAATAACATCTTACTTTCTTACACTAGGAATATCAATTACTGCCTCCGCCAAAAGGTTACAGACGACTCCCTACAAAACACAGGGGTTATACCAGTACTGGCATATGGTTGCTCAGTTTTTTGTATCCTTACCATCTAAAGGACATTGATAACCTTGAAAAGATATCAGAAAGAGCACACGGTTCCGTAACAGGGAACCACATCAGAGAAAAAGGGGAATACTAGGTAAGAACATGAGGAAATTAGAATGGAAAACCCCTAGAAGGAGAAGACTTTTATTAAACTGAACACCTTTTTACAAGGCATAGCTAAAGTAATGTATTTCCAATAGGAACACTAGTATAGAATAAAATAGCACCAAGGAGTGGGCGGTCAGTGTTAAAACCAACCTGCCACAAAATCTTGACACCACTTAACATGTCTTTTTTATCCCATTTCTGTACGGCTGTGGAAACTCACTGCCGGGTGCCACCAAGCTTCCACAAAAGCAATCTCTTTAAAAAACAAAATGATACAAACACTTGTTGAGATCTGCATATTGAATGTTTTCTATTTTTTACTTCCCCAGATATTTTACTCTATAACTGGGCCAGAATTGGCCATGTTTGCTTTTTTAACTTCTTTGAATTTCGAGTGCGAACCCCCTTGAGCCAAATTTGGCTCCAGGGGCAACAGTCTGAAGTTCGCACTATTTTATGTTATTTTTTATTTACTTTTTAACATCGCGCTGGTGCCCTACGCGTTTTTTTTAGTGAACAGATTTAGAAGAAGAAGAAGAAGACGAAAAAAAGGAGGAAACAGAAAATTCCTATTATCTTTTCCTCCGATTTGTCGAATTTACTCTTTACTCCCACTCCTCCTCCTACCCCACCCATGTCCTCCCTTGTGATTCTTATGATCTTTTCCTGTTAAATTTTTCCATGTACCAATCTCTTTCAATTGGTCAATTCAGTTTAAAACGCTCTTGGTTGAATCTACACAAATTTAGATTTTCTAATGGCCGTTTTTCGTGACGTTGCAATATAATCGACCGTCTCTTCCCATTATTGTGTTTCACAATGTGTGGCGTGTTTTTATAGAACAAAAAGCTTTTGTAAATTGTAACGCAGACATGACTGGGGCCTAGATCAATAACGTGTTTGTAAAACAGTCAAACAAAACTGACTTGGAAACGTACAATCTGTAAAAACAAACTTTATAGTGTGCCACAAAGCGTTTGTCACCGGTTTTCAACGGCCTGTCGCGTTGAAAATGTTACTTACTTCTGGATTTGTGTCCCTCATTCATTCAATCGTTCCCATTTCCCTTTTTCTTTTTGTTTTGAGTTCTGTAACGCCTGTTATCTCATGTGTACACTAAGGTAGTAAGGTAAAACGAAGCAGTTGTTTGTGTAGTTTTCTACTTTAACCTTTCCCCCTTATTATTTCTTTTTAAAATCTGTTCCCTGATGCGTTGTCTAGTCCCTTATTCTAACTTATCCCGTGATAAAATAACCAGAATGTATTTTCTAACTATTATTTTCCCCCAGTAAAAACTGGATAAAGGGAGATCTCTTGTTTGATCACATTGATTTCCGGACACAAATATGCGGTAAACTTATCTCATCCTTTCTTTTCGCCTTCACTCCTTTCCTCCATTTCTGATTGTCTAATTTGTTTTTGACCGTTGGAAAGCATTGGAGCGCAGCGACTTGTGGGTATTGATGTTTCAGAACCTGATGTGAATCGAAGGCTTTTAAGGGTAAAAAGAATTGGTCGTCGTTTTGCTTTCGGGGGTCCCTAAAACTCCTTCACCCCAAATTCGTTTCACTGTTTTCCCCCACGATGGTCATTTTGAAACAGAAAGTCTCGTTTTTCACTTAGCTGACAAGCACCAGCAGGTTAAACGTCCCCTTTGCAAATCGTGAGAAACAAATAGGGTATGATTAAAAACTTTTTTAGTTGCTTGTATGATTGTGTCTTATCTTTTTTAAAATCAGCATGCCGCGGGAGGTGCCGGGTTCTTGGAGCCCCCCGTTTTTTAAATTCATTTTTAAAATTTTTACCCCTTGCTTCTTTTATAAGGTATCGTGTTTTTTGTATCAGCACTGTTAGCTGTTGGTAGTTTAATTTTATTTTTTTTTTTTTTTTTTTTTAACGAAATTGTTTTTAAAAACCCCCTTTCAAGAAGGTGAGTTTTTATTTGGTTTTCAAGATGGTACCGGGTGTTTTCTCGCTTGGTAATTTTTATGTTTCCTTGTGTTTTCCATGTGACGGAACAACAAATAGTTTTTTTTGAAATTTGATGTGCGTAGACCTTTAGTTCCATTTTTGCGGGTTTTTTAAAATTTTGTGCAACCTGAACCATGTTTGTCTTGTGTGCACGGCCGAGTAGTTCTCACATCTATTGTGGGCCCCAGATTTAAAAACCCCTGATTTAAATTAACATCAAAAATAGTAAGTGAAAGGAATTTTTAAAGAAAAGATTTGCATGAGGATTAAACTGGCTTTTAACCCCAACCTGAAGGGAACATCGAACTTAATCCTGGTCCTTCCCCCAAAGTAAAATTATCCATGGGGGTTTGAAATTTTGAGAGTCAAGGGAAACATAAAGCAATTCCTGTACGTTGCAATAATGGATCACATAAATGTATGTTAATGAATTCAGCATTTATGAAGCTTATGAAATATGATATATCTTGGACTTTTTTTTACCTGCGGGTTTCCCAAATTTAGTTCGAGACTTTTTGAAGTTCTATTGAAGACTGATCAGAAACAACCGCTTTGCCCATATCCCAGCCCGACCCCCAAAAAAAAATTTGAAATTTTGCCCTCAGTTTTGATCCCCCCTGATTCTAAAACTGAAAAAACCCCCCCAATCAAAAAGTGAACTAAACCCCCAAATCATTAAGAAAAAAAGATAAATTTAAAATGCATAGTCGTAAATTTTCAATCTTTTTTCAAGAAAAAGGAAAGAATTCAAAATTTCTAGTTAAAAAAAAACATTGATGTTGTAGGAAAACAGAAACTTGGCTAAAAAACGGGAACACCCACAGTGAACTTTAAAGGGGATTTTTTTAATTTTAAAGAAAGGCAGATTGGAAAAAAAGGGGGGGGAGTTTGATTTCCATTAGGAAGAAAATTTTGCCCGGAGTTTTTTCAAGGCAAAAAAAGGAAAGTTTATTTTGTGGATTTAAATTTTAAAATAAGAGACCGTCATTGTTGGCAGTTTACAGACCCCAGACCCGTGAAAAAAAGTTTGTTGTCTATTGCAGAGAATTTTAAAAATTGTTTTTGGGCCAAAGGAAGGCAATATATGGGTTGGGGGACTTTAATTTACCCTATCGATTGGGGGAAGTGCCTTAATTGGGGATCAAAAACAGTAAAAATATTAAAACTATTTTTTTTAGCCCCCAAAGACCTTGGTTGTACAGTCTTTTAAGCACCAACTGTGGGAAAGGATTCCTGGGTTTATTTTTTTTCCAATTGCCAGGTGTTTTTGGCAAACAGGGGAAATTAAAAGCAGGCCTGGGTGATATGCATTTCCCTTTGAGAGACTTTCAACCCTTTCAAGAAAACCCCCAAAAGTACATCCGCCTTTGGGTCAAGCAATTTACCAAAATTTCGCAAGGATACTCCTGATTTCGTCGTCTTTTTTTGAGGTCCATTGTTAAAAAATAAAATCGTGACCTTGGAAGTGTATAAAAATAATTGGTATTATTATGGGACAACATACATTTTAAAAAAAAAAACTTCAAACAAGAACCCCCAAACCTGGATTTCTACAAAAACTAACTTTGTTTAGAAGGAAACATGTTTCTTTAAAAAATTTAAACAACCCCCTTCAGAAAGTTTTCTGGTTAGGTATAAACATATTAAAAAGGAAGGGGTCGGAGAGATTAGGTTTTCTCACTCCAATTATTTAAAATTCATGATTTTTAGAAGGTGAATCAAAAAAAGAAATTTGGGCTTACAAAGGGTAAGAGCAGGGCAACATTGGGGTTTCCCGACCCCGAGAAAAAACCGAATAACCCAAAACAGGACCCTGAGGGGAAAACAAAATTTTTAAAAAGCATTTTTTTTCAGTTTCTCAAATCCAAACCTTTAATTAACTTTACTTAACTAAAGGATGATGATAAACCCCTGAAAAGCAAAACACAAATAAACAAAACAGAGTTTTTAAATTTTTGACCAACTCAATGAAAACAAAGCTACTGGTCCGATGGGGTTCCTGGGAAACTTTAAAATTTTGTGCCCAAAGAATTGAGTGAGGTATACCAATTTTTCTTTACCATTCATGGACAGGGAGTAAAACTAATACCTGATGAGTGGGGATGGGCATTGTTCCCTTATTTAAAAGGGGGACAAAACAAAGCGAGAGGGTTCTGAAAACCAAAAAATTGGTACGTAGCATTAAACTTAAAAGGGAGCATGGGTGTCCCGGGAAGGGGTCCCCAGGGGGGCCCCCTTAAATTTTGGTGAAGTCGACATAAAGGAAAAAGACCCTTCAAAGTAAGTTGGGGCCGTAACAGTAGGTCTGCTAACTTTTGGGCGAACCCCCCTTTTTGTTTGAAAAGTGAAAGCGGGAAGGCAGCCCCTAACAACATACCGGGCACTTTGGTCTGCTGAGGCCCCCAGCATCGTTTTGAGTTGACCGAATTTTTTTTACTTTGGCATGTGATGCACGATGACGCTTTTATTTTCCCGGCAGGAGAGGGGGATTTTTCCGCGAAGCCTTTTTTTCCAAATGTCTTTTTCGAACCGGTTAACGAAAACATGTCGCAAAAACGAAAAAGCGTACAGAGGAGCGGACGGAAGGATACAATTTTTGATTTTTTTGTTGTTTTTTTTTGTGACATGTGTTTGGACAATTGAGTGCGGTGCGGGATTTCAATTTTTTAACGTATTTTTGTTTTTTTTATTGTGGGTAGGGACCCCCTTTAAAGTTACCTGGGACCCCCCTTAAAAAAACTGAGAAGGGGCCCCCGGGACCCCCAAAGATTTTCACCCCCGCAGAAGCCTGGAGGAAAAACTGTATCTCTGCATCCAAAAACAGTAAACACTTGAAACAAAATTGTAGCATAAGGCCCCTCTTGACAATTGACTCTTTAAAATAATGCCCAACTTTTTTTTAGACAGGAAGGATTGTGGACTAATTAAACAAATTTAAAAGTTTAAATAATGTCTAACAACAACAGAAAAATAGATGCAATTTATTAGATTTTTTCAAAAAGCTTTGAAAAGGTTAAATGAGGGCCGCTTTAAATTAGAACACTTTGGGCTTGGGGGTTCTTTGCTAAAAAGGGGCTAATTTTTTGGGTTGGGGGAAAAGCAGAAAGTTGTGGGAAAGGTCGTCACCCCTTTGTAAACCATCTTTTGGGTGTACCACAGGGAATGGTCGGGGGGCCTTGTTTTCTTAATTTATAAAAATGACAAAGTGAAATTTCTCCGGGAATATAAAGGTTTTTGCTTGACAGTTTGTATTATAGAACAATAGAGAAGAATGATCACGCATTTACAAGAAGTCTAAACGCTTTCAAGAGTGGGAAGTATTGGAAAATAAAATTCATCCCCAAAAGTGCCAAGTGTTGCGTATAGTGACAAACCTCCCAATTAGATCAGATTTTTTTAACCCATAAATACTATTCTAAAAAAAAACTAATGCTGCAAAATATTTAGGCTGATTATAGCAGTGTTCAAATGGAAAAAACTTACAATTTGTATGTAAGAAAGCAAATAACTTTTAGTTTTTTTATACAGGAATATCAATGATGCCCCCCCAAAAAGGTTAAAGCGACTGTACAAAAACCCGGTTAGCCCGTATGGAATATGGTTTTCAGTTTTTGGGTCCTTGCCATCTAAAGGGCATTGATAAAATCGAAAAAGATTCAGAAGAGGCAGCACGGTTTGAAAAAGGGAACCAACAGAGAAAAAAGGAATGCTAGGGAAAAACATGAGGAAATTAGAATGGAAACCCCCTTTGAGAGAAAGAGTTTTATCAAAATTAACATTTTCTTCAAGGCAGGCTAAAGTAATCGTATTCAATGGGAACAACTAGTATTGAATTAAAAGTACACCCGGAGTGGCGGTCAATGTTAATTTCCCCATCAAAAATTGACAGCCACTTGCATTCTTTTTATCCCCCTTCGTACGGCTGGGAACTCACTGCCGGGTGCCCCTCAAGATTTCCAAGTGCGTCTTTTTAAAGAAAGGTTGATTTGACTTTGAGAAATTTCATATTGACGATTTTTTTTTTTTTTATTCCCCCGATTTTTACTTTTCCTTTT
>JAFLJL010011655.1:11888-16888 GCA_018398815.1 Conus ventricosus
ATGGTCAATGCACGGTCGAGTCAGTGTCCACACACAACACACAGCACACAGCACACACACACAGCTCAGCACACACACACACACACACACACACACACACACACACACACACACACACACACACACACACACACACACACACACACACACAACACACACACCACACACACACACACCAACACACCGCACAGCCAGCCAACTCCGGCAACGAAAATTCCCAGCCCATCTTGGGAAGAAGTGGTAGCCCCTGATAAGGGCCTTCCTTGAAACGAAATTAGAATATGAAATGATGATTTTAATTTGTTTCAATGTAAATGAGGTTGTTTGTGTTTTGTTTCTGTCCGTCTTTTGTATTTGTCTACTTATTCAAGTTTAAAAGGCTTGTGCCCGTTCTTGAATTGAAGTTACTTTATATTATTCTTATCTCGCAGCTTCTTGTTGCTGTGTACATGTGTTCGATGGGGATGTGGCAAAGCTTGGTGCATCCTTCATTGGAGATGTTCCTTGTCTTTCTGTGTGCTCGTGCTGCATGTTTCCTTGTTTGCTCTGTGTGCTCTGTGCTGTCATGTTTCCTTGTCTGTTCTGTGTGCTCTGGTGCTGTCATGTTTCCTTGTGTGTTCTGCTGTGCTCTGTGCTGTCATGTTTCCTTGTCTGTTCTGTGTGCTTCGGTGCTGTCCATGTTCCTTGTTTGTTCTGTGTGGCTGCTGTGCTGTCATGTTTCTTTGTTTGTTCTGTGTGGCCTCTTGATGTCATGTTCTTTGTTTGTTTCTGTGTGCTGCTGTGCAGTCGCATGTTTCTTTGTTCCTGTTGCTTCTGTGCTGTCATGTTTCCTTGTTTGTGTTCCTGGTGTGCTCCTGTGCCTGTCCAGTTCTTTTTTTGTTCTGTGTGCGCTGTGCTGTCATGTGTTCTTTGTTTGTCTGGTTTGCTCTGTGCTGTCTTGTTTCTTTGATCTGTGGTGCTCGTGTGCTGTCATGTTTCCTGTCTGTTCTGTGTGCTCTGTGCTGTCATGTTTCCTCCTTGTCTGATTCTGTTGCTCTGTGCTGTCTTGTCTCCTTTTTGTTCTGTGTGCTCTGTGCTGTCATGAGTCTGCTGTTGTTTCTGTGTGCTCTGTGCTGTCATGATTCCGTTGTGTGCTTCTGTGTTGCTCTGTGCTGTCATGTTTTCCTTGTTTTGTTCTGTGTCCCTCAGTGCTGTCCATGTCTCCTTGTTTGTTTCTGTGTGCTCTGTGCTGTCCCTAGTCTCCTTGTTTGATCTGTGTGCTCTGTGCTGGTCAATGTCGTTTGTTTGTTCTGTGTGACACTGTGCTGTCACAACGTTTTCCTTGTTTCTTTGTGCTCTGTGCTGTCATGTTTCCTTGTGCTGTTCTGGTGGTCTCTGTGCTGACATGTCTGTTTGTTCTGTGTGCTCTGTGCTGTCATGTTGTCCTTGTGTGTTCTGGGTCTCTGTGCTGTCATGTTTCCTTGTCTGTGTGCTCTGTGCTGTCATGTTTCCTTGTGTCTGTGGTGCTCTGTGCTGTCAGGTTCCTTTGTTCTGTGTGCGCTGTGCTGGCATGTTTCCTTGTTCTGTGTGCTCTGTGCTGTCATGTTTCTTTGTTCCTGTGTGCTCTGTGCTGTCATGTTTGCCTTGTTCTGTGTGCTCTGGCTGTCATGTTTCCTTGTTCTGTGTGCTCGGGGCTGGCATGTTGCATTTCTGTTCTGTGTGCTCTGTGGCTGTCATGTTTCCTCACTGTTCTGTGTGCTTCTGTGCGTCATGTTTCCTTGTCTGTTCTGTGGTGCTCTGTGCTGACATGTTTCCTTGTCTGTTCTGTGTGCTCTGATGCTGTCATGTTTCCTTGTCTGTCTGTGTGCACGGTGCTGTCATGTTTCCTTTTGTTCTGTGTGCTCTGTGCTGTCATGTTTCCTTGTCTGTTCGGTGTGCGTCTGTGCTGTCATGTTTCCTTGTTTGTTCGGTGTGGCTCTGTGCAGTAATGTTTCCTTGTTCTGTGTGCTCTGTGCTGTCATGTCCTCCTTGTTTGTTCTGTGGTGCTCTGTGCTGTCATGTCGTCCTTGTGTTGTGCCTGTGTGCTCTGTGCTGTCATGTTTTCCTTGTTGTGATCTGTGTGCTCTGTGCTGTCATTGGTTTTCCCTTGTTCGGATGTGCGCTGTGCTGTCATGGTTTCCTTGTGTGTTCTGTGTGCTTCTGTGCTGTCATGTTTCCCCTTGTTTGTCTGTGTGCTCTGTGCTGTCATGTTTCCTGTCTGTTCTGTGTGCTCTGTGTGTCTTGTTTCCTTGTTTGTTCTGTGTGCTCTGTGCTGTCATGTTTCCTTTTTCCCCCCCTTTGGTTTGTGCTCTGTGCTGTCAGGTTTCCCTTGTTTGTTTCTGTGTGCGCTGTGCTGTCATGTTTCCTTTTTTTCTGTGGTGCGCTGTGCTGTCATGCTGCTAGACAATTCGGCGTCGTAAGCAGCATTCCTTTGGAGTTATGTTTATCTTGGTGGGAGCCCATAGTTACCCTCGGTGTTTATTGTTTTAAGGCCTTTTTTGTTCTGTGATTTTTCCCTTTCGTGAAGTCGACTGGTAGAAGGGCTGCCGACGCGAGCGTCCAAAAACCACCAAAGCCGTACAGTGTGGCGGGCCCTTGGACGATCAAAGGCGAAGACGACGTCCTGTTAGCAATGTCACCACGCAACAAAATGTCACAGGGCTCAAGGATGAACATGTTGTGCAGTTATTCACAGCAGAGATTGTGACAATATTGTGCACCTGTACTGCCTTTATTTTGAAGTGACTGCTGCAACAAATTAATCAAACAACTCCCTATCTTCTCACTTCTTCTCGTGCCTGCTCTCTCCTCTCTCTCTCTCTCTCTCTCTCTCTCCATCTCACTTCCGCACCTCTCGGTCTCTCTCTCCTCCTCCTCTCGGTCTCTCGTCTCTCTCCTCTCTCCTCGTCTCTCACTCCATCTGTGTGGGTGTGGGCGTGTGTGGGTGGGATGGATGAGATGGCGGATATACTCTATGATGTCCACCGGTTTTTGTTTGTTTTTGTTTTTGGTTTTTTTGCGTTTTTCAATTTGGCTGCTACTTTATAATTTTCAATTTTATATAATTATACATACTTTTAGTCTGTAATTCACTGCACATGTTTACGAGTGACAGCCCAACGAGATGGCCCATGTTGGTTGATGAGGCAAATAGAAACAACAACTGATTTTGTCTTGATTCCGGCTCATCCTCTTTTTCTTTTGCACTTTGTTTAGTCTTGAGCAATTGTTCCCATACAACATCCGTACTATGGCATTGTAGGCTATGTAAATAATTGTCCACGTGTTTATAACTGTCCATTTTTTTCCTCATACAAGCTTAGGCACATATTGCTGTTTTCTCCATTTAGGGAGAGCACGAAATTGTCTTTATCTTTTGGCAGGGGACAGTCCTTCCTTCTTCCGTTCGTCTCTCCTCCGTCCTCTTCCGCCTTCTTTTCTTTCTCATCTTCTTCACTCTCTCTCTCTCTCGTTCTCTCTTTCTCTCGCTCTTCTCTCTCACTTTTCCTCTCGGTCTCTCTCTCCTCTCCCGTCTCTCGTCTCCCCTCCGTCGCTCTCCTCCCTGCTCCCGTCTCTCTCTCGGCTCTCCCTCTCGCTCGCTCTCCTCCTCCCTCGTCTCTCTCTCTCTCCTCTGCGCTTCACGGGTGCGCAGCGCACACGGGTTGGGGGGGCTGTCAGCTGTTTTCCCTAGGCTGTGCACCCCGTGTAGCAAGTTTGGAAAATGCTAGCTTGAAAAGATATGGAAAAATATTGCAGGGCAACGAAATGGGTGTTCAACGATCTGCGTAAACCTTGAACTTTAAACCTTACCGTGATTTTTTTTGCGAGCAATATCCGAATACCTTACCTAATCAAACAAACAAATTTGAGAAGGCTGTCTTAAGTGTTGAAAACATTGCCAAAAATGTCCGTTTGGCCGACGTGGGACAGACATCAGACAGAACACACAACACACACACACAGCACACCCACACACACACACACACACCAACACACACACACACGCACGCACGCCTACGCACGCACGCACGCACCAGCACGCACGCACAACACACAACACACACGACACACTTGTACGCCACGCAACGCCACGCACACACACACTACACACACACACAACTCACACACAACAAACAAAACAAAAAAAAAACACGAAAAAAAACCCACAAAAACAGACACGAGCGAACTTAATAACAGTCTGCTCGCTTTCTTGCAGCAAGCGGCGGACTACCAAGACTGACAGAGGCTGTGGACATTTCGTGCAAGAGTGATTGGAAAATATGAGGCATAGGTGCACAAATGTCATAACTGCGAGTTGTGACATTTTGGTGCATCCTTCAACGCACAAATGTCACAACTGGCACAAAATCTCATAATTGTGACCAGGGGGGGGTGGGGGGGGGGGGGGGGGGAAATGACACGACTATTCAGCTATCACTGGGTGCTGGTGTGTGTACAAAAAATGGCTGATCAGGCCAATGATTTGCATTGAATAGTCTGTGGCAATTGTGGACAAGGCAGGACAGGAGGAAAGGTGCTGTTTTGCTCTGTCTGTGCAGTGTGGGCCGAGGGCAGGACCAGGCGGAAAGGTGCTGTTGCCTCTGTCTGTGGGCAGTGTGGACAGGGCAGAACCATCTGAAAGGGTGGTTTTGCTCTGGTTTTCCAAAGCTGACAATGTTGTGCTCCTGTGCCTCCACTCGCCCTCATGATCAATTGATGTTAAACACGTCGTGCTTTTTTATGATTTTTTTTCTGTGTACGCAGGCTGATACTCCTGTGGACACTCCCTGTTTAGACAGGCAGAGGATTAATCCCCGATCTACCCATCAAAGGGAGTGGAGTTTTGTGGGGTAATGACCGTTTTTTTATACCGCCATTAAGGCAGCCATACTCCAGCTTCGGACGATGTATACTATGTGTAACGTGTCATCCATACCAACACCAAACTGCCTTCTCTTTCCGAAAGTTTGGGGTGATGGGAT